>SJXQ01003187.1:0-24910 GCA_006408695.1 Aepyceros melampus
TGTTCTTTTGATGAATTTGTGAGGGAGAAAGTGGTCTCCTCATCTTACTCCTCCACCATCTTCAAGTTAATTAATTTTTTAAAAAAATTTTAAATAACAAACATTTTGACTACGTGAGAGAAGAGGGTGGGATGATTTGAGAGAAGAGCATTGAGACTTATATATTACCATATGTAAAATGGATGACCAGTGCAGGTTTGATGCATGAAACAGGGCACTCAAAGCTGGTGCTCTGGGATAACCCAGAGGGATGGGGTGGTGATGGATGTCAGAGGCATTCAGCATGGGGGGACACATGAACACCCATGACTGATTCATGTCGATGTATAGCAAAAACCACCACAATATTGTAAAGTAATTAGACTCTAGTTAAAATAAATAATTTTTAAGAAATAAGAAACACAGGCATTAAATGATACATTAGACTAGGTGGACTTATTTATTGCATATTTCATCTAAAGCAGCAAAATATACAATGTATTCAAGTGCACATGGAATATTCTCCAGGGTAGATCACCTGCTGGGCCATAAAACAATGATGCTTGGGGCTGGTGCACTGGGACTACCCAGAGGGATGGTATGGGGAGGGAGGTGGGAGGGGAGGTTTAGGATGGGGAACACGTGTTTACCTGTGGCAGATTCATGTTGATGCATGGCAAAACCAATACAATATTGTAAAGTAATTAACCTCCAATTAAAATAAATAAATTTATATTTAAAAAAAAAAAACAATGATGCTTGGGGCTGGTGCACTGGGACTACCCAGAGGGATGGTATGGGGAGGGAGGTGGGAGGGGAGGTTTAGGATGGGGAACACGTGTTTACCTGTGGCAGATTCATGTTGATGCATGGCAAAACCAATACAATATTGTAAAGTAATTAACCTCCAATTAAAATAAATAAATTTATATTTAAAAAAAGAAAATTTAAGTTATATCAAGCTTTTCCTACCACAATGTTATGAGAGAAAAATCAACTATAAGAAAAAACATTTTAAACAACAGAAACATGTGGAGGCTAAACATTATGCCACTAAATAACCAATGGATCACTGAAAAAATCAATGAAATTTTAAAATATCTAGCAACACATGACAATGAAAACACAACAGTCCGAAACCTAGGGGACACAACAAAGCCAGTTCTTAGAGGGAAGTTTATAGCAAGACAGTCTTACATCAGGAAACAAGAAAAATTCCAAATAAAAAACCTAATCCTAAACCTAAAGCAAGTAGAGAAAAGAAAAAACCTAAAGTCATCAGAATGAAAGAAATCATAATGATTGGAGCAGAAATAAATGAAATAGAGATAAAAAAATTAAAAAATCAATGAAACTTAAAGTTGATTCTTTGAAGTGATACACAAGATTGACAAACATTTAGACTCATCAAGAAAAAAGGGAGAAGGCTCAATAAAATTAGAAATGAAAAAGAAGTTGCAATAGACATCACAGAAATACAAAAGATCAAAAGAGACTCTTCCAAGAAACTATACACCAATAAAATAGATATTCTATGAGGCCACCTAGAAGAAATGAACAAATTCTTAGAAAAATACAATCTTTCAAAATTGAACCAGGGAAAAATAGAAAGTATGAACAGATCAGTCACAAATACTGAAATTGAAACTGATTTTAAAATTTCAAACAATTCCCAGGACCAGATGAATTCACCAACAGATTCTATCATATTTAGAGAAGAGTTAACACCTATAATTCTGAAAATATTTGAAAAAAAATTGCAGATGAATGAACACTTCCAAATGCATTCTATGAGGCCATCTTCACCCTGATACTAAGACCAGACAAAGCTAACACATAAAAAAGAAAATTAAAGATCAATATCATTGCTGAACATAATGTGGAAATCCTCAATAACATGCTAGGAAACCCAAATTCAACAATAAATTAAAAGGACCATACATCATGATCAAGAGGGATTTACCCCAGGGATAAAAGGTTTCAATATACACAAATCAATCAATGTGATAAACCATATTAATATCGAAGAATACAAAGCATATGATCACCTCAAGTATTTAGTAGTCAAGTCATGTCCAACTTTTTACCACCTCATAGACTGCAGTGAAACAGGGTTACCTGTTCACTATCTCATGGATTTTGCTCAAACTCATGTTCATTGAGTCAGTGAAGCCATCCAAACATTTCATCTTTCATCACCCTCTTCTCCTCCTGCCTTCAATCTTTCCCAGCATCAAGGTCTTTTCCAGTGAGTTGGCTCTTCACATCAGGTGGCCAAAGTATAGGGGCTCCAGCTTCAGCATCAGTCCTTCCAATGAATATTCAGGGTTGATTCCCTTTAGTATTAAGTGGTTTGATCTCTTTGTAGTACAAGGAACTTTCAAGAGTCTTCTCCAAACTCTCAATAAAGATCATCTCAATAGATGCAGAAATAACTGTTGACAATTTTCAATGCTGGTTTATGATTAAAAAAAAAAAAAACTCTCCAGAAAATGGACAAAGAGAGAACATGCCTCAACAAAATAAAGGTCATATATGACAAGCCCACAGCTAACATCACACTCAATGGCAAAAAGCTGAGAGTATTTCATCTAAGAGCAGGAACAAGACTGTCATCCACTGTTGCCACTTTTATTGAGCATAGTTTTGGAAATCCTAGCCACAGTAACTAGAGAAGAAAGAGAAATTATTTAAATTTAAAAAAAAACAGATTGGAAAAAGCAGTAAAATTATCACTGTGTGAAGATGACACAATACTGTACATAGATAACCCTAAAAATACCACCAGAAAGCTACTAGATCTGATCAATGAATTTGGTAATGTTGCAAGATACAAAAATAATACATAAAAATATGTTGAACTTCTATACACTAACAATGAAATATCAGTAAGAGAAATAAGGGGAGGAATCACATTTACCATCATATAGCAAAAGATTAAATATCTAGAAATAAATCTACCTAAGGAGGCAAAAGACATGTACTCCAAAAAATATAAATGTTGATGAAAGAAATAAAAACTACATAAACAGATGAAAGGATATACCATGTTCTTGGATTGGAAAAACCAATATTGTCAAAATGACTATATTGTCCAAAGCAATCTACACATTCAATGCCATCTCCATCAAATTACCAATGGCCATTTTTTAAGATCCAGAACAAAAAAAAAAATCTCAAAATTTGTATGTATAGAATACCCCCAAGTAGTCAAATCAATCTTAATAAAGAAAAACAGAGTTGGAGAAATCAGGTTTCTTGACATCAGGCTATACTACAAAGATACAATCATCAAAACAGAACAGTACTGATACAAAAACAGAAATATCAATGGAACAGAATAGAAAGTCCAGAAATAAACCCATGCACCTGTGCTCAAATCTGTGAGAAAGTAGGCAAGAATATGCAGGTGAGGAAAAACAGTCTCTTCAATAAACAGTGTTGGGAAAACTGGACAGATACATATTAAAAATGCAATTAGAAAATTCTTTAACACCATATACATAAATAAACTCAAAATGAATTAAAGAACCTAAATGTAACACAGATACTATAAAACTCTTAGAGGAAAACATAGACAGAACACTCTTTTACATAAATTACAGGAATACCCTTTCTGAGCCATCTCTAAAAGAAAATGAAAACAAAAATAAACAAATGGAACCTGGTTAAACTCAAATGATTTGGCACAGCAAAGGAAACCATAACAAAAGAAAAGACAATGCACAGAATGGGAAAAAATATGATCAAATGATGTGAACAACAATGGATTACTCTCCAAAATAATACAACTAGCTCGTGCAGCTCAATAACAAAAAATCAAACAAACCAATCAAAATAATGGATAGCAGGTCCCAATACACATTTCTCCAAAGAAGTCATACAGACAGGCAACACACATACGAAAAGATGTTCAATATACTAATTATTCAGTTCAGTTCAGTCGCTCAGTCATGTCCGACTCTTTGCGACCCCATGAATCGTAGCATGCCAGGCCTCCCTGTCCATCACCAACTCCTGGAGTTCACTCAAACTCATGGCCATCGAGTCGGTGATGCCATCCAGCTATCTCATCATCTGTCATCCCCTTCTCCTCCTGCCTCCAATCCCTCCCAGCATCAGGGTCTTTTCCGATGAGTCAACTCTTTGCATGGGTGGCAAAAGTATTGGAGTTTCAGCTTTAGCATCAATCTTTCCAATGAAAACCCAGGACTGATCTCCTTTACGATGGACTGGTTTGCCGTCCAAGGGACTCTCAAGAGTCTTCTCCAACACCAATGATTAGAGGAATACAAATCAAAACTACAATGAGATATCACTTTACATTGGTCAATTCAGCTTTAGCATCAGTCTTTCCAATGAAAACCCAGGACTGATCTCCTTTACGATGGACTGGTTTGCCGTCCAAGGGACTCTCAAGAGTCTTCTCCAACACCAATGATTAGAGGAATACAAATCAAAACTACAATGAGATATCACTTTACATTGGTCAAAATGGCCATCATCAAAATGTCTACAAACAGTAAACACTGGAGAAGGTGTGATGAGCAAACCCTTCTGCATTGTCTGTGGGAATTTATATTGCCACAGCCACTATGGATACCAAAGGGGAAACCTGGGTGAAGGATAAATTAGGAGGCTAGGATTAACATGTACACACTACTATATATAAAATAGATAATCAACAAGGACCTACTGTATAGTGCAGGGAACTCTATTCAATACTCTTTAATAACTTATTACAGATCTTTTCAGAAAAGAATCTGAAAAAGAATATATGTCTATATATGTGTAACTAAATCATTTTGCTATATACATCTGAAACTATCACAACAATGTAAATCAACTATAATATGAAATAAATATTAAGAAAAAATTTTTAAGATAAGTTGATAAAACTTGAATTGCATTTAAAAAATTAAAGGGAAATGGTGCAGACTATATAAAAGTCTATACCATATGTGCCAAACACTAACATTTCCATGGGCTAATCAGTAACATAATGAATGAGAGAGGCCAAATGTCAAAGAATAAGTCATGGTAAGGATTGTCACTATCAGGAAAGTACATGCTCCATGTGAAGGAAGCCACCATTACTCTACATTGACTAACTGCTGCTCAGTGGGAAGACAGGCCCAGGAGTGCTGGTTGTTACTACTTTGTCAAGTGAAGCTAAAATTCTGGGTGAGTGTAAAATATTTCTATTTTAAAATGATATGCAATCCAAAAAAAATTGTAGTGTAAAACCTTCTGATTTGTAGGGTTTACTAACAGTGACTATGAGTGGATTCAGAACCTCCACATTGGTAGGAGAGAGCCTCACTTCTTTGGGGAGATTAAATTATAAGGAGAGGGTAGTCTGGATTTGTACATCAAACCTATAATCTGGAATCAAAGAGAAAGATATGTTCCTCTATATGTTCAAATGAGAACCACTTACCTGGTAAGTAGTTGAATGAAGTACAGCCCGGAAAATTAGGCATATTTGTAAAAAATTTGTTAGAGTTGTTTAAGAGACTAAAAAGTATATTGAGCCCTAAAGTGTTCCTCATATGTTCACTATTGGTTAAACTAATGAAAAGTAAAAATGACAGTGACACTAAGCAAAAGAGTGCCACAGATATGCCTCATCATCTTAAGGTTAAATTCATGCAAAGAAAGATATCAGTGAAAAAGTGAAAGTGTTAGTTTCTCAGCCATGTTTGACTCTGCGATGCAATGGGCTATTACCCCCAAAGCTCTTCTGTCCATGGAATTCTCCAGGTAAGAATACTGAACTGGGTAGCCATTCCTTTCTCCAGGGGATCTTCCCAACCCAGGGATCAAACATGGGTCTCTTGTATTGCAGGCGGATTCTTTACCATCTGAGCCACCAGGGAAGCTCATCGGTGGAAAGGGATAAATCAATACATAGATTTCAGCTAAAGTGGTTGGCATCTTCTCTGAATAGATGGAGGGTCAACTTAAAATGGGACTCCCTGGTGTTTTCTCTATGGCAGGTAGACCAAGGATTTTAGTACCCAGATATGCCGTATCCTGGTGGCTCAGACAGTACAGAATCTTCCTGCAATGCAGGAGGCCCATGTTCATCCCCTGGGTCAAGAAGATCCTCTGGAGAAGGGAGTGGCTACCCACTCCAGTATTTTTTACTGGAGAATTCCATGGACTGAGGAGTCTGGTGAGGTCACAAAGAGTCAGACACAACTGAGCAACTAACACACACTTTCTTGCCATTTTATAGCCATATTATTGTCCCCTGCAAGGATGAAGATAGCTGTACACTGGCTCTGGTTGTGACAGAAAGACATTTCATGGAAAACTGCATTTTGATTATTTTAACCCTAATTATAGAAATAGGACCCCTAAAGGAAGGGAAATTACATCCCAGTATGAATATATTGATTCCCAGACTTTCTAGGAAAAACTGATTGGTACAACCAGATTGAGCCTAGTAATGCTTTCAGATGAAATTGAGAAAAATCTCATTTACCTCAGAGAAGGGAAAGAAAGGGATACTGAACTGTGAAAGGAGTTCTAGGAGGCAAATATATATACAGTGTGCCTCTCTGTGGAGCACTACATAGATTTTTTTGCTAAGGGAAAAAATGTAATTAGATAGAGAACTGCATGCATGTAACAGAATTCCAGAGAGTCTAGGGGCTCAATTTGAACAGGGAAAACAAGTGATAAACGATTATTACAAGGGAGCTGTGGGATAGAAAAGGACAATTGTCAGGAGTGTGGGGCATAAGCATTCGTAAGAATAAGATAAAGAAGAGGCAGAAGCAGCAAAATAGTAAGGATATTGCAGAAAGAAAGGCAAAGGTATAGATTTTTAGCAGCTTCCCTGCATGGGAAATTTGGGGCAAGAAAACAATACCTAAAGATTTCTTAGGAAGATTTTAAGTGCTAAGCTGTATAAAATTCCTATCTTACTACTTCAAACACAGCAGGCATTAGACGTCTATGCTGTTCTTCAATTTTTTTAAGGGTAAAGTTCATAATGGGGGTGTTTAAGTGTGTGGCAGGGTGGGTGGGAGATTGGATGAGGTGGAATGTAGAGGCAAAGGTATGCTAACCCATCCATCTACTTATAGTTGGGGAACATTTGGGAAGCCCATCTAGGATCAACATTTGCGTAAACAACAGACTTCAAAATAAAATCTAAGGCAGTACTGGAACTTAAGATACACATTTTGGAAAGTGTATGGGGAATAAAATCAAAATATTTAAAGGCTGGAGTTCCTCCTTCTGACCCAAATCAGGCACTCAGGGGTACAGGGTACCATTGGCCACAAGCATGGAAAATACTTACCAAGGAGAGACTTTGATGTCCACTTATTTAGAATGTCGCTCACTTTGCAAGAAATCTCATTTGACAAACTAACAAAGTTTGACAGTTTGTTCAGTGCTGTTGGGTGTAATTGATTTTAGTGAGTTTAATTTCCAGTTTAAGGTGAGTTTAATTTTCAGACTGTTGTCATATCTGAAGTCCCTGCTGAAAATAATCCTTGTGAGAAGCTTCCAACAGTTTTGGCTTAATTACTTTCCATAAAATCTCCCTGAAGTAGAAAAAAAACAACAGAGGCTATTCAAGCTTACTAATGTTTTACTTTAATACTTCAAGCCATGTTACCACTGGGAAATCTTGGTACAGTAAATGATAATTTACAAAACATATTTTCCTCATTTCCTATTACTAAGTGGAAATAAAATATAGATTATTACTGTTACTTAAAGAAGGAAACTGAACCCTTGGATTTGATTACAGACAACTACCTGGGAGACAAAAATGATATGGATGATGTTTCAGCATGAAAATTGCTTTTGAAAAAATACTTCACAGTAAATATTATTGTTAAGATAGTGGCATTATGCAGCCTGGTTAATGTATTCTCAAAGAGACACACTGTTCTTTTTAGCCTTATTCATTTACAGATTGATTAATTTCATTGTTTTTGAGATTTAATTTATCAATTATTAATCATTCTGTGATACACTAGATGGAATCATGAAGGCTTGAAAGGTTTATGCAGCTCCTCAAAGGCCTAAAATGCTACCAGAAAGTAGCTTAGAAGCTAAAACACTCAACCTTGTCAGCACGTTAGAATCAGTTGATGTACCTTAATACAAAAAGTACGAATGCTGAAACCCTGTCTCCAGAATCTATGGCCTAGGGTAAGGGCTCACCACTGTCATTTTATATAAGTGATTCTAATATACAGCCACACTTGGAAAACATTAAATTAAAAAATCTGTACAACCAATATTTTAAAAATCAACAAGTGACATTTATTATGAATGTTAATATAGTGAAAGATTAGCTCAAGACCAAAGAAGTTTCACCTAATTGCCATGTCTTTCAAAAAAATAATACAACATATAAGTCCTACTGGTACCATAATCTAGAATTATGGAATAACTGCCCAGTTGTTCCAAAATTGGAGATTGCTATTTTGCATAGTGCATAAATTATATATAATTTACCAATGGAATAAAACAGAAAGCCCAGAAATAAACCCATGCACCTATGGGTACCTTATTTTTGACAAAGGAGGCAAGAATATACAGTGGGGCAAAGACAGCCTCTTCAGTAAATGGTGCTTGGAAAACTGGACAGCTACATGTAAAAGAATGAAATTAAAATACTTCCTAACACCATACACAAAGATCAACTCAAAATGGATTAAAGACCTAAATGTAAGACCTGAAACTATAAAACTCTTAGAGGAAAACATAGGCAGAACACTTGATGACATAAATCAGAGCAAGATCCTCTATGACACCCCCTCCCAGAGTAACAGAAATAAGAACAAAAGTAAACAAGTGGGACCTAATTAAACGTAAAAGCTTTTGCACAGCAAAGGAAACTGTAAGCAAGGTGAAAAGAAAACCCTCAGAATGGGAGAAAATAATAGCAAATGAAACAACTGACAAAGGATTCACTTCCAAAATATACAAGCAGCTCACACAACTCAATGCCAGAAAAACAAACAACCCAATCAAAAAGTAGAGGAAAGACCTAAACAGACGTTTCTCCAAAGAAAATATACAAATAGCTAACAAACACATGAAAAGGTGCTCAACATCACTCATTATTAGAGAAATAAAAATCAAAACTACAGTGAGATATCACCTCACACTGATCAGAATGGCCTACATCAAAAAGTCTACAAATAATAAATGCTGGAGAGGGTGTCGAGAAAAGGGAACACTCTTGCACTGTTGGTGGGAATGTAAATTGGTACAGCCACTATGGAAGATAGTATAGAGATTCTTTGAAAATCTAGGAATAAAACCACCATATAACCCAGAAATCCCACTCTTAGGCATATACTCTGAGGAAACCAAAATTGAAAAAGACACATGTATCCCACTGTTCATTGCAACACTAGAACATGGAAGCAACCTAGATGTCCATCGACAGATGAATGGATAAAGAATTGTGGTATATACACACAATGGAATATTACTCAGCCATAAAAAGAGAACCATTTGAGTTAGTTCTGTAGGTAGATGAGGTGGATGAACTTAGAACCTATTATACAGAGTTAAGTGAGTCAGAAAGAGAAAGATAAATACCATATTCTAACACATATATACAGAATCTAGAAAAATGGTATTGAAGAATTTATGTACAGGGCAACAATGAAGAAACAGACATAGAGAATAGACTTATGAACATGGGGAGAGGAGAGGAGAGGGTGAGATGTATGGAAAGAGCAATGTAGAAACTTACATTAGCATATGTAAAATAGATAGCCAACAGGAATTTGCTGTATGGCTCAGGAAACTCAAACAGGGACTTTGTATCAACCTAGAAGGGTGGAAAGGGGAGGGAGATGGGAGGGAGGTTCAAAAGGGCAGGGATACATGTATACCTATGGCTGATTCATGTTGAGGTTTGACAGAAAACAGCAAAATTCTGTAAAGCAATTATCCTTCAATAAAAAAATAAATTAATTTTAATATATATATATATAATTTCAAAGTACTAGATATATCAAGCTATGAGAAAGTACTTCAGTCACCACTACATGCTTACATATAAAATGGTGCAAGTATTTAAATGATGCTATCTAACCATCTTGTTCTCTACTGCCCCCTTCTCCTTTTGCCTTCACTCTTTCCCAGCATCAGGGTCTTTTTAAATGAGCCGGCTCTTCACATCAGGTGTCTAAAGTACTGGAGCTTCAGTTCAGCATCAGTCCTTCCAATGAATAGTCAGGATCGATTACCTTTAGGATTATCTATTTGGTCTTGCAATCCAAGACTCTCAGGAGACTTCTCCAGCACCACAATTCAAAAGCATCAATTCTTTGGCTCTCGGCCTTTTTTATGGTCAAACACTCATATCCTTACACGACTGGAAAAACCATGGCTTTGACTATACAGACCTTTGTCAGTAAAGTGATGTCTCTGTTAGACATCTTTATCTAGGTTTCTCATAGCTTTCCTTTCAAGGGCAAGCATCTTTTAATTTCATGACTGCAGTCACCATCCGCAGTGATCTGGGAGCCCAAGAAAGTAAAATCTGTCACTGCTTCCATTTTTTCCTCTTCTATTTGCCATGAAGTGATAGGACAAGACGCCAAGATCTTAGTTTTTTAAATGTTAAGCTTCAAGGTAGCTTTTTCACTCTCCTTTTTCACCCTCATCAAGAGTCTCTTTAGTTCCTCCTTATTTCCTGCCATTAGAGTGGTATCATCTGCATATCTATACAAAAAAAAAAAGAAAGAAAGAAAGAAAAAATCTTAATGATCCAAATAATCATGATGATGTGATCACTCACCTAGAGGTAGACATCCTGGAGTGTGAAGTCAAGTGGGCCTTAGGAAGCATCACTATGAACAAATTGGTAGAGGTGGTGGAATTGCAGCTGAGCTATTTCAAATCCTAAAAGATGATGCTGTTAAAGTGTTGCACTAAACATGACAGCAAATTTGGAAAATTCAACAGTGGCCACAGGACTGGAAAAGGTCAGTTTTCATTGCAGTCCCAAAGAAGGGCAATGCCAAAGAATGTGAAAGTGGAAGTTGCTCAGTTGTGTCTGACTCTTTATAACCCATGGACTATCCAGCCTATGGAATTCTCTAGGCCACAGTACTAGGGTGGGTAGCCTTTCTCTTCTTGAAGGGGTCTTCCCAACCCAGAGATAAAACCCAGGTCTCTCGTATTGCAGGCATATTCTTTACCAGTTGAGTCACAAGGGAAGCCCAAGAATACTGCAGTGGGTAGCCTATCCCTTCTCCAGTGGATCTTCCTGACCCAGTAATCAAACTGGGGTCTCCTGCATTGCATGCAATTCTTTACCAACTGAGCTGAGCTATCAGAGAACCCCAAGAACGTTCAAACAACCACACAACTGCACTCATCTCATACGCGAGAAAATAATGCTCAAAATCTTTTAAGTTAGGCTTCAACAGTATGTGAACTGAGAACTTTCAGATGTACAAGTTGGATTTAGAAAATACAGAGGAACCAGAGTCAAACTGTGAACACCCATTTGATCATAGAAAAGCTAGAGAATTCCAGAAAAAATATTTACTTCATTGACTACACTGAAGCCTTTGACTCTGTAGATCACAGCAAACTGTGGAAAATTCTTAAACAGATGGGAATTCAGGTCACATTACCTGCCTCCTGAGAAACCTGTATGTAGGACAAGAAGCAGCAGTTAGAACTGGACATGGAAGAACAGACTGATTCCAAATTGGGAAAGAGTACATCAAGGCTGTATATTGTCACCTTGCTTATTTAACTTATATGCAGAGTACATCATGTGAAATGCTAGGCTGGATGAAGCACAAGCTGGAATCCAGATTGCAGGTAGAAATATCTATAACCTCATATATGCAAATGATACCACTTTTATGGCATAAAGTGAAGAGGAGCTAAAGAATCTCTTGTTGAAGGTAAAGATGAGAGTGAAAAAGCTGGCTTAAAACTCAACATTCAAAAAACTAAGATCATAGCATCTAGTCCCAAAACTTCATGGCAAGTAGAAGGGGAAAAAATGGAAACAGTGGCAGACTTTATTTTCTTGGACCTCAAAATCACTGTCGATGGTGACTGCAGCCATGAAATTATAAGATGCTTGCTTCTTGAAAGAAAAGCAATGACAAACCTAGACAGTGTATTGAAAGCAAAGACATTACTTTGCCTACAATGGTCCATATAATCAAAACTATGTTTTTTTTTAGTAGTCATGTACAGATGTGAGAGCTGGACAATAAAAAAGGCTGATCAGTGAAGAACTGATGCTTTTGAACTGTGGCGCTGGAGAACTCTTGAGAGTCCCTTGGACAGTGAGGAGATTAAACCAGTCCATCCTAAAAGAAATCAATCCTGAATATTCTTTTTGGAAGGACTGATGCTAAAGCTGAAGCTCCAATACTTTGACCACTTGATACAAAAAGCCCATTCATTGGAAAAGACCCTGATTCTGGGAAAGACTAAAGGCAGAAGGCGAAGTGGACAACAGAAGATGAGATGATTGACTCTCATCACTCAATGGACCTCACCACTGGATTTCACCAACTCAATGAACAAGAGTTTGTGCAAACTCCAGGAGATGGTGAAGGACAGGGAAGCCTAGTGTGCTGCAATCCATGGGATCACAAAGAGCCAGACATGACTGAGCTACTGAACAGTAACAACAAATATGCATATCTGAGGTTGTTGATATTTCTCCCAGCAATCTTGATTCCAGCTTGTGACTCAACCAGCCGTGTATTTCACATGATGCTCTCTGCATATAAGTTAAATAACCAGGGTGACAGTATACAACTCTGTCGTGCTCTTTTACCAATTTTGAACCAGTTAGTTGTTCCATGTCCAGTTCTAACTGTTGCTTCTTGATCCTCATACAAGTTTCTTAGGAGACAGGTAAAGTGGTCTACTACTCCCATCTTTTTAAGAATTGTCCGCAGTTGGTTGTTATCCACATAGTCAAAGACTTTCAGTTCAGTTCAGTTCAGTTCAGTCGCTCAGTCGTGTCCAACTCTTTGCGACCCCATGAATCGCAGTATGCCAGGCTTCCCTGTCCATCACAAACTCCCAGAGTTCACTCAGACTCACGTCCATTGAGTCCGTGATGCCATCCAACCATCTCATCCTCGGTCGTCCCCTTCTCCTCCTGCCCCCAGTCCCTCCCAGCATCAGGGTCTTTTCCAATGAGTCAACTCTTCACATAAGGGGGCCAAAGTACTGGAGCTTCAGTTTTAGCATCATTCCTTCCAAAGACATCCCAGGGTTGATCTCCTTCAGAATGGACTGGTTGGATCTCCTTGCAGTCCAAGGGATTCTCAAGAGTCTTCTCCAACACCACAGTTCAAAAGCATCAATTCTTCAGCATCATTCCTTCCAAAGAAAACTCAGAACTGATATCCTCTAGAATGGACTGGTTGGATCCCCTTGCAGTCCAAGGGACTCTCAAGAGTCTTCTCCAACACCACAGTTCAAAAGCATCAATTCTTTGGTGCTCAACCTTCTTCACAGTCCAACTCTCACATCCATACATGACCACAGGAAAACCATAGCCTTGACTAGATGGACCTTAGTTGGCAAAGTCATGTCTCTGCTTTTGAATATACTATCTAGGTTGGTCATAACTTTTCTTCCAAGGAGTAAGTGTCTTTTGATTTCATGGCTGCAGTCACCATCTGCAGTGATTTTGGAGCCTAAAAAAATAAAGTCTTTAGCATAGTCAATGATTCAGACGTTTTTTCTGGAATTCCCTTGCTTTCCCCATGATCTTTGAATGTTGGAAATTTGCTCTCTGGTTCGTCTGCCATGAACTAAAGCAACACTTTTTAAAGGTCAGCCCTAGGATACCTCTGTGAAGTGAAGCAGAGGAAAGGTTTCCTCTCAGGGTGTGGATGAGGTCAGAATTTAATTTTATAATAATACTAAGTTTTACTTCTTGTCCTTTCAAAGTGTTAAAATTTGTACTGATAATATGTATGTAAACAATGGTGGGAAAAGTACAGATGTCTTAGCATGAAACAAGCACAAAACTATGCTAGAAGTCATGTAATTTTCATTTTATTTTATATTGGAGTATAGTAAATTACAAATGTATTCATTTCAGGTGTGCAGCAAAGTGATTCAGTTATACATATATATGTATCTAATGTTTTTCAAATTCTTTTCCCATATAGATATTATAGAATATTGAGCAACTTTCCCTATGCTCTACAGTAAGTCTTTGTTGGTTATCTATTTTAAGTATAAGTTTAAGTTTGTACATGTCAGTCCCAAACTCCCAGTCTACCTCTCCTTCATACTGTTGACTCTGTTTCTTCTCTATGTCTATAAGTATGTTTCTGTATTATAATAAGTTCATTTGTATCCTCTTTTTTAGATTTAGCATGCAAGTGATATCATATGATATTTGTCTTTCTTTGTTTGACTTATGTTATTTAGTATAATAGTCTCCAGTTTCATTCACATTGCTGTAAATGTGATAATATTCCCTGCATACATGTACCAAATCTTTTTTATCTATTTATTTGTTGATGGACATTTTGGTTGCCTCTATGTCTTGGCTATACAAACAGTGCTGCAATGAACATTGGGTTGCATTTAGCTTCTGAAATACTGTTTTAACCCTGATATATAGCCAGGAGTGGAAATGTTCAATCATATGGCAATTCAATTTTTCATACTTTTTAAAGAAACTCCATACTATTATTCATAATGAGCGTATCAATTTAAATTTCCATCAACACTGTAGGAGGGTTCCTTTTTATCTATACTCTCTCCAGCACTTACTGTTTGTAGACTTTTTGAGAATGGCCATTCTGGCCAGCAGTTTTGGAAAAGGTCAGTTTTCATTACAATCCCTAAGAAAGGCAATGCCAAAGAATGCTCAAACTACTACACAATTGCATTCATCTCACACACTAGTAAAGTAATGCTCAAAATTCTCCAAGCCAGGCTTCAGCAATATGTAAACCGTGAACATTCATATGTTCAAGCTGGATTTAGAAAAGGCAGAGGAACCAGAGATCAAATTGCCAACATTCGCTGGATCACCAAAACAGCAAAAAAGTTTCATAAAAATATCTATTTCTGTTGTATTGACTATGCCAAAGCCTTTGACTGTGTGGATCACAATAAACTATGGAAAATTCTGAAAGAGGTGGGAATAGTAGACCACCTGACCTGCCTATTGAGAAACCTATATGCAGGTCAGGGAGCAACAGTTAGAATTGGAAATATAACAGACTGGTTCCAAATAGGAAAAAGAGTACGTCAAGGCTGTATATTGTCATCCTGATTATTTAACTTATATGCAGAGTACATCATGAGAAACGCCGGGCTGGAGGAAGCTGGAATCAAGATCACTGGCAGAAATATCAGTAACCTCAGATATGCAGATGACAACACCCTTATGGCAGAAAGTGAAGAGGAGCTAAAGAGCCTCTTGATGAAAGTGAAAGAGGAGAGTGAAAAAGTTGGCTTAAAGCTCAACATTCAGAAAACGAAGATCATGGCATCTGGTCCCATCACTTCATGGGAAATAGACGGGGAAACAGTGGCTGACTTTTTTGGGGGGCTCCAAAATCACTCAGATGGTGATTGCAGCCATGAAATTAAAAGACGCTTACTCCTTGGAAGGAAAGTTATAACCAACCTAGACAGCATATTAAAAACCAGAGAAATTACTTTGTCAGCAAAGATCCGTCTAGTCAAGGCTATGGTTTTTTCCAGTGGTCATGTGTGGATGTGAGAGTTTGACTATAAAGAAAGCTGAGCACTGAAGAATTGATGCTTTTGAACTGTGGTGTTGGAGAAGACTCTTGAGAGTCCCTTGGGCTGCAAGGACATCCAACCAGTCCATCCTAAAAGAGATCAGTCCTGAGTGTTCATTGGTAGGACTGATGTTGAAGCTGAAACTCCAATACTTTGTCCACTTCATGCAAAGAGCTGACCCATTTGAAAAGACCTTGATGCTGGGAAAGATTGAGGGCAGGAGGAGAAGGGGACGACAGGATGAGATGGCTGGATGGCATCATCAATTCGATGGACATGGGTTTGGGTGGACTCCAGGAGTTGGTGATGGACAAGGAGGCCTGGCGTACTGTGGTTCATGGGGTCACAAAGAGTTGGACATGACTAAGCAACTGAACTGAACTGAGTATCCTCAATAATTTTGAGTGCAACCAGATCCTGAGACAGAAAATTTGTAAATACTTGCTCTAGGTTAACTCTTCACCTTCCACATACTTCACCAACCCTTGTCTTTTCAGTGAGCCACTCAGTCCACAAATAATTGTTTAACACTCTTGTTAGGCAACATTATAAGGACTGGGGTTAAATATCGGGTTGGCCAAAAAGTTTGTTTGTGTTTTTCCATAACATCTGGCAGGACAATCCAAACAAACTTTTTGCCCAACCCAATAAAAGAAACCCACTCTATGTTCTCATGGAGTTTATGGTCTAGTGGATTCAATCCATGAGTATGCAAATATGCTAATAAGGCAACATCTGACAGTAATGAGTACCAAGAAATAAATAAAATGGGTGAGGTGACTCTCAGGACTATTTTCTATTGGATTTTAAGGAGAGACCTTTATGAGTAGAAAACACTAAATAGATACTGAATGACACTAATGAGCCATCCATGAAAAATTGGGAGAAAACTTGTTTCAGGAAAGAAGGAGAAAGTACAAAGGTTGTAGTACAAAGAGGTGAGCCTGAGCCCCATTAGGGAGTGTCTTGTAGGTCATGGGAAGGAGTTAAAATTTTATACATAGAGAGGTGTATCTAATCCATAATTTTTTTTTCAATCAGCACACTCCCACCCCCCCTCAAAATTTGCATTCGATTATATTCTTTCAATCACCCCACAGGCCTCTCACTTCCCTTGCTCTAAACCCACACTCAAATCACATTCTGAGTAAAAAAGAAACAAATTGTTCCCAAAATAGAAGGACTTCTATGCACACATGCAAAGTGAATTTTTCTGCTCAGAGGGTGATTATATAAAGAGCAGCAGAGTGACAGTAAGAATATTTCTCTGCCCTTCTCTTACCTACCTGAACTCGGGGCATAAATTTCCCTTTGTGAAAAGTGTCCCCTTTTTTCATACCTGGAAGAAGAGGGCAACTCTTATCACTGGAAACATAAAGGGAGCTTCAAAATGAGTTTGCATTAAAAAAACCTGTTAAACTCTTATCTTCCATTAGTTTCCTCAGTTATTAACTAGTAACTTCCCCACAATCCCTTGAAACCCATATACCCTTTGTTTATATTTTTAAGTATCATTTGCCTTTATTTATTTATTTATTGGCTGTGCTTCTTTGCTGTGCACAGGATTTCTCTAGTTGCAGAAAGTGGGGATTACTCTCTAGTTGGGGTGCACATGGCTTCTCTTGTTGTGGAGCATGGGCTGTAGGGATTGAAACTTTATCTCCTACCTTGTTGGCAGGTGTATTCCTTACCACTGGGTCACTAGAGAAGCCTTGGTAAGTCTTAATAAGCTAGCATTTTAATAGCATACTTTTATTGAGAATGATTAATTACATACCCTAAAATGAGAACCATGTATTCTTATAATAATTCATGTGTAAATATCATCAATCTTGTAAATAACCCACAGAGAGGTCCTTATTTGGAAGCAGAGATCACTATCCTTTCAAGAATCTGATGAGAGTTAAGGATACTCTCAAAGAAATTTTGTACACAGGAAAATATGCATAAAATTCCAATAATATTCTAGACCTCTGAAGCTTATCTATGAGCCAAATTAAGAACATATTCTACACAATAAATTATCATATCTTTCAGATTTTTAATAAGCAAGTGGTATGACCTGAGATGGGTATAGATAGATAAAGAAAGAGAGGTATTTTGTAGAAAGTAACTCTGGTAGTTTTTTACAGAGTGAGTTTTAGAAATGGAAGAAGTCTACTTGGAACAATAATACAATGATCCAATGATAAGTAGAAATGCAAAGTAAACAATGATGTTAGCCTGGACTACATAATTCATAACCAAAGACCTGGTATGAAGGAATTTCTAAAAGATATGCTTCAAGTACAAGGGAAATAATAGTTACCCACAAGGCAGTCATGAGTATTATCATTATCAAATCTAATAATGCAAGAAAATGTAAGAAATAAATAGAAAAATGGATTGAATCATAATCACTATTTAAGTTGAAGCAGTGGTTTAAATATTTCCATAAACATATACAAGGCTCAAACATATTACTACAGAGTTCTGTAAAACTGTCTGTATGCGTGAGGCTCCAATCTAACATTTTCAACAAGGAAAATTTAATTAAAACAATTATTGACTTTTAAAAGTGGTCAACAAAAAAAGAGCACTCTAAAGAACACAGGAAGCAGAACTATTTGTAGGGTCAAGAGTAAACAGGGAAGGAACTAAGAACTGTAGAAACCATCCACATGCCTGTTTTCTAAGCTTCTGAAGGTACAAACAGTCAAGATCTTGTACCTCCTTTAATATACATGCTATCTCTCCCTTAGAGTTGTCCTTACACTTCTCCATCTGGACTGTGTTGTACATTAACTCTCATTAAAGGCTTCAAGGTAATGATAGATTGTGTGGGAATTTCCTGCAGAGAAGCTAACTATAAAAAGTCATTGAATACTAGCAAAGAAGTTTCAGATATTATAGGGACCAAAACTTCTCATCTCAGTCTTTATCTATCTAAATTCTCCACTCAAGGTAGGGTAGCACCCCTTCCCAACCAGTTGCCTTAGCATAAGGGATTTAGCAAGTTAATAGGTTTTGCGATTCTGCACATCTACAATCAGATCTGGGGTCTGAAGCTCAGCAATGTCTGCCTTGTGGCTACATAAGATAAGAAAGTTCTTTAAGGTTATCACGGAGGCTTTCTGATACTCCATTTAGGACATTACTTGGGAATCCAACCTCCTAATTTTTATGTAATTTTATTTATTGTATTTGCCAACAAAGGTTCATCTAGTCAATGCTAGGTTTTTCCAGTGGTCATGTATGGATGTGAGAGTTGAACTGTGAAGAAAGCTGAGCACTGAAGAATTGGTGCTTTTGAACTGTGGTGTTGAAGAAGACTCTTGAGAGTCCCTTGGACTGCAAGGAGATACAACCAGTCCATCCTGAAGGAGATCAGTCCTGGGATTTCTTTGGAGGGAATGATGCTGAAGCTGAAACTCCAGTACTTTGGCCACCTCATGCGAAGAGTTGACTCATTGGAAAAGACTCTGACGTTGAGAAGGATTGGGGGCAGGAGGAGAAAGGGATGACAGAGGATGAGACGGCTGGATGGCATCACCGACTCAATGGACATGAGTTTGAGTGAACTCTGGGAGTTCGTGATGGACAGGGAGGCCTGCAATTCATGGGGTCGCAAAGAGTTGAACACAATTGAACAACTGAACTGAGCTGAACTGATTGTATTTAGTGCTTTTGTTTTTATAATCTCTCCAGGACACTCATAAATGACCAACCTACCTCAGTATCTTGTAATCAATACTATCACCATAGCAACTAAATCCATAGTCACTATGCCAACACCTTGCCCTTTTACAGCACTCTATTTCATGCTACCACCGGTTATGGTTTAAATAATTACAAAGCTACTATATGCCACAGAATACTTGTGCCATACTTCCCCCAATAAGGAGATTATCTGTGTGCTCATTAACATGTGAGCAACTGAAACTCAAAGCCTCATTTTGAAGGTTTCCATGATGACACCAGGTCAGGTTTAGAACCAACTTATTCCTCAGTCATGATCCTGACAGAAAGATGGCATATGAGAATTCTCTGCTGGTCCAGTGGTTAGGACTCTGCATTTTCACTGCTGAGGAAGGAGGTTAAATCCCTGCTCAGGGAACTAAGATGCCACATTCTGCATGATGCAGCCAATGAAGAAAAAGGTGGCAAATGTTAAAAGGTTTAATTGAAGAGAAATTAATGAGGGAACAATTTCACAGAAAAATGAATGTGGTTAAGCGTACAAACAAAAGATGATGAAGCACCCCTGAATTTGCAACAGTGGGAAACCTCCACCAGCACCAGGTCTAAAGGGGCAAGAGGGAATCTAGTTATCAGAAGGCCATGAGAATTAGAACCACACAAGAAAGAATTTCTAGAAGAAATTGTAGTTTAAAGGAAAGGCAACCTCTGCTGAACCTAGAGAAAGTGGGAAGCATAAGTACCTTAATCACTCAATCCTCCTGTCTTCTACTCTCCAGTCTTTACCTCCTATTTGTTGTTGTTCAGGCCCTCAGTCGTGTCTCATTCTTTGTGACCCCATCGACTGCAGCATGCCAGGTTTCCCTGTCCTTCACCACTTCCCACAGCTTGCTCAAACAAATGCCCATTGAATCAGTGCTATCATCCAACCATCTAGTCCTTTACTATCCCCTTCCCCTTCTCCCTTCAATCTTTCCCAGAATCAGGGTATTTTCCAGTGAGTCAGGTCTTCACATCAAGTGGTCAAAGTATTGGAGTTTCAGCTTCAGCATCAGTCCTTCCAATGAATATTCAAAATTCATTTCCTTTAGAACATACTGCTTTGATCTCCTTGAAATCCAAGGGATTCAAGAATCTTCTCCAACAACAAAATGCAAGAGCATCAGTTCTTCAGTGCTCAGCCTTCTTTACAGTCCAACTCTCATGTCCATAATGACTACTGGAGAAACCATAGCTTTGACTAGATGGCCTTTGTTGACAAATACTGTCTCTGCTTTTTAATATGCTATCTAGGTTTGTCATAGCTTTCCTTCCAAAAAGCAAGCATATTTTAATTTGCTGCATTCATCATCTGCAGAGGTTTTGGAACCCAAGAATATAAAGTCTGTCACTGTTTCGATTGTTTCCCCATCTAATTGCCATGAAGTGATATAACCAGATGCCATGATCTTAGTTTTCTGCATGTTGAGTTTTAAGCCAGCTTTTTAACTCTCCTCTTTTTCAACAAGAGGCCCATTAGTTCCTCTGCAGTTCAGTTCAGTCGCTCAGTCATGTCCGACTCTTTGCGACCCCATTAATTTCAGCATGCCAGGCCTCCCTGTCCATCACCAATTCCCGGAGTTCACTCAAACTCATGTCTATCGAGTCGGTGATGCCATCCAGCCATCTCATCCTCTGTCATCCCATTCTCCTCCTGCCTCCAGTCCCTCCCAGCATCAGAGTCTTTGCCAATGAGTCAACTCTTCTCATGAGGTGGCCAAAGTACTGGAGTTTCAGCTTTAGCATCATTCCTTCCAATGAACACCCAGGACTGATTTCCCTTAGAATGGACTGGTTGGATCCCCTTGCAGTCCAAAGGACTCTCAAGAGTCTTCTCCAACACCACAGTTCAAAAGCATCAATTCTTTGGTGCTTAGCTTTCTTCACAGTACAACTCTCACAACCATACACGACCACAGGAAAAACCATAGCCTTGACTAGATGGACCTTTGTTGACAAAGTAATGTCTCTGGTTTTGAATATGCTATCTAGTTTTGTCATAACTTTTCTTCCAAGGAGTAAGCATCTTTTAATTTAATGCCTGCAATCACCATCTGCAGTGACTTTGGAGCCCCCCAAAATAAAGTCTGACACTGTTTCCACTGTTTCCCTGTCTATTTCACATGAAGTGATGGGACCAGATGCCATGATCTTCATTTTCTGAATGTTGAGCTTTAAGCCAACTTTTTCACTCTCCTCTCTCACTTTCATCAAGAGGCTTTTAGCTCCTCTCACTTTCTGCCATAAGGGTGGTGTCATCTGCATATCTGAGGTTATTGATATTTCTCATGGCAATCTTGATTCCAGCTTGTGCCTCTTCCAGGCCGGCGTTTCTCATGATGTACTCTGCATATAAGTTAAATAATCAGGATCACAATATACAGCCTTGACGTACTCCTTTTCCTATTTGGAACCAGTCTGTTGTTCCATGTCCAGTTCTAACTGTTGCTTCCTGACCTGCCTACAGATTTCTCAAGAGGCAGGTCAGGTGGTCTGGTATTCCCATCTCTTGAAGAATTTTCCACTGTTTGTTGTGATCCACACAGTCAAAGACTTTAGCATAGTCAATGAAGCGGAAGTAAATGTTTTTCTGGAATTCTTTTTCTTTTTTGATGATCCAACGAATGTTGGCAATCTGATCTCTGGTTCTTTGGTCTTTCCTAAAACCAGCTTGAACATCTGGAAGTTCTCAGTCCACATACTGTTGAAGCCTGGCTTGGAGAATTTTGAGCATTACTTTGCTAGCATGTAAGATGACTGCAGTTGTGCAGTAGTTTGAACAATTTTTGGCATTGCCTTTCTTTGGGATTAGAATGAAAACTGAGCTTTTCCAGTCCTGTGGCCACTGCTGAATTTTCCATATTTGCTGGCATATTGAGGGCAGCACTTCAAAAACATCATCTCTTTAAGATTTGAAATAGCTCAGCTGGAATTCCATCACCTCTACTAGCTTTGTTTGTAGTGATGCTTCCTAAGGCCCACTTGTCTTTACACTCCAGGATATCTGTCTCATGAGATCACATCATCATGATTATCTAGGTCGTTAAGTTCTTTTTTGTATAGTTCTTCTGTGTGTTCTTGCCACCTCTTCTTAACATCTTCTGCTTCTGTTAGGTCCATAACTATTTCTGTCCTTTAATGTGCCCATCTTTGAATAAAATGTTTCCTTGGTATCTCTAATTTTCTTGAAGAGATCTATTCCCATTCTACTGGTTTCCTCTATTTCTTTGCATTGATCACTTAGGAAGACATTTTATCGCTCCTTCCTATTCTTTGGAACTCTGCATTCAAATGGATATATCTTTCCTTTTCTCCTTTGCCTTTAGCTTCTCTTCTTTTCTGAACTACTTGTAAGTCCTCCTCAAACAACCATTTTGCCTTTTTACCTTTCTTGGGGATGTTTTTGATCACTGCCTCCTGTACAATGTCACGAACCTCCATCTATAGTTGTTCAGGCACTCTATCTATCAGATCTAATCCCTTGAATTTATTTTTCACTTTCACTGTATAATTGAAAGGGCTTGATTTAGGTCATACCTGAATGGCCTAATGGTTTTTCCTACTTTCCTCAGTTTAAGTGTTAATTTTGCAATAAGGAGTTCATGATCTGAGCCACAGTCTGCTCCTGGTCTTGTTTTGGCTGACTGAATAGAGTGTCTCCATCTTCTGCTCCTATGTCAAGTCCAAATAGAAGGCAGAAAGCAGAGTAACCTGGGTGATTCATTCCCTAGCAGTCTACTTATCTAACTATATAAAAAGATAAACACAGAGAAAATATCTGAGGGGACAAATTTAAAAAATCATAACAAGTCCACAATTCAGTTTGTGAGGCTAGAATTATCCTTATAATAAAATTTAACTAGAACATTTCAGCAAAGAAAAATTACAGCCAAACTCATAAACACAGACAGGAGAATGTTAAACAAATCATTAAGAAACTGAATCAAGTATTATATATAGAAAGATAATAAAACAAAAACAAGTTGAACCTAGTCCAAGAATTAAAGTTAATTTAATAAACAGAATAAATAAGAAAAATCATACAATCATCTCAATCAGTGTAGAAAAGACTTAAAATTCAGCATACATTCAGGAGACATTTCAGGCTGTTGCTACATCAGGAATTAAAAGTTATTTCCTTAGAAAAAGGAGTCTTCCAACACTTTTGGTGGGAATGTAAATTGGTGCAATCACTATGGATAATAGTATAGAGGTTCTTTAAAAAACTAAAAATAGTAATACCATGTGACACAGCAATGCCAGAGAAAACCACAGTCTAAAAGATACAGACACATCGGTGTTCACTGAAGCACTATTTTACAATAGTAAAGACATGGAAGCAAACTAAATGTCCATTGACAAATGAATGGATAAGGAAAATGTAATGTGTGTGTGTGTGTGTGTGTGTGTGTGTGATGTAATATCACATAACCATAAAAAAGAATGAAATAGTGTCATTTGCAGCAACATGGATGGGCCTAGAGATTAACATACTAAGTGAAGAAAGCCAAAGAAACATAAATATCACATAGTATTGCTTATACCAGAATCTTTAAAAAAAAGATGCCATTCAGGCACTAAGTCATGTCCTACTCTGTGACCGCATGGCACACCAGGCTCTTCTGTCCTCAACTATCCCAGAGTTTGCTCAAATTCATGTCCACTGAGTTGATGATGCTCCCTAACCATCTCGTCTTCTTCTCATCCCCGTTCTCCATTTGCCTTCAATCTTTCCCAGCGTCAGAGTCTTTTCCCAATGAGTGAGTTCTTTGCATCGGGTGGCCAAAGTATTGGATCTTCAGCTTCAGCAGCTGTCCTTCCAATGAGTATTCAGTAAAGAAGGCTGAGCGCTGAAGAATTGATGCTTTTGAACTGTGGTGTTGGAGAAGACTCTTGAGAGTCCCTTGGACTGCAAGGAGATCCAATCAGTCCATTCTGAAGGAGATCAACCCTGGGATGTCTTTGGAAGGAATGATGCTAAAATTGAAGCTCCAGTACTTTGGCTACCTCATGCGAAGAGTTGACTCATTGGAAAAAACCCTGATGCTGGGAGGGATTGGGGGCAGGAGGAGAAGGGGACGACCGAGGATGAGATGGCTGGATGGCATCACGGACTCAATGGACGTGAGTCTGAGTGAACTCCGGGAGTTGGTGATGGACAGGGAGGCCTGGCGTGCTGCCATTCATGGGGTCGCAAAGAGTCGGACATGACTGAGCGACTGAACGGAACGGAACGGATTTTTTAGGACTAACTGGTTTGATCTCCTTGCAATTCAAGGGACTCTCAAGAGTCTTCTCAAGCACCACAACTCAAAAGTATTAATTATTTGGTGTTCAGCCTTCTTTATGATACAAATTCTTTAAAATACAAATGAACTTGCTTCCAAAACAGAAAGAGGCTCACAGACATAGAAAAAAAACTTACAGTTACCATGAGGAAAGGGAGTGGATGGAG
>SJXQ01003187.1:25092-110646 GCA_006408695.1 Aepyceros melampus
TACATTAGGGAGTTGGGATTTATATATGTGTGTGTGTGTGTGTGTGTATATATATATATATATATATATATATATATATAATCACCCTAAAGATGGCAGAGAAATAAGGTGGGGAGATCACATTCTCCCCAAAAAATTCATCTAAAGATCATTTGAATGCTGAGCAAATTCCACAAAACAACTTCTGAACCCTGCCAGAGGATACCAGGCACCCAGAAAGGCAGCCCATTCTCTTCTAAAGGAAGTAGGACAAAATATAAATGACAAAAAGAGAGACAAATGAGTTAGGGATGGAGAGCTCTCCTGGGGAGGGAGTCATGAAGGAGGAGAAGTTTCCACACAATAGGAAACCCTCTCACAGGTGGGTCTGTGGGGAGTTTGGAATCTCAGAAGGCAACATAACTGGGAGAGAGAAAAAAAAAAAAAAAACCTAAAGAATATACGCCTAACCACAACTGTGGAAAAGAGAACTTTCCCTGGAAAGGCTCTAGCCTAACAACCTAACACACAGCCTGGCCCACTCATAGAACAAAGGAGAGAAGGCTGGCTGCATTGGCCCCTCCCAGCCCAGAGACAGAGATGCAGGCTAGCAACAGCCAGAGCCAGAAGGCAAGGGGCTGCTACAATCTCAGCCCCAGAGACAGCATCATCCACCAAACTGTGAGCAGGCTCCCAGCTGCTAACCACATCTTCCTGAGATCCTGGATGGTTGACTTCCACCAGGAGGGTTGGAGCCTGAGATCAGCTCTTCAGAGGAGACATACAGCACACTTGAGATGGTGTTCTCATGGCACACCCAGAAAACTGAGCGATAAGTATGGGGGAGGTGATTAAGACACACGGCCCACCTGGGACAGTGTACTCACCAAGCATCTAGTCACGTGAGGTGCTCAGACCTGGAAAGGGCATAAAACCCAAGCCCGACCAACAGAGACTGAACCAGAACTGTGTCTGAGTGTCTCATGTGGAGGTAGAGGTCAGCAGTGGCCCGCCACAGGGGCTTTGGGTGCAGCAGACCTGGGTATGGCATAAGCCCTCTTGGAGGAGGTCGCATTAACCCCACCATAGAACCACTAGAACTTACACAGGACTGGGGAAACAGACACTTGAAGAGCACAATGTTGCACACACCAGGACCCAGGAGAAAGAAGCAGCAAGCCCACAAGAAACTGACCCTGACATGCCCATGAGTGTTCAGGAGTCTCTGGCAGAGGCATGGGTTGTCAGTGGCCTGCTTCAGGGTCAGAGGCACTGAGTGTAACAGTACTTACATGGGATCTTTTGAAGGATTACCATTATCTTCATTACCTCCACCATAGTTTGGCCTCAGGTCAAGTAACATGGAGTGAACACAGCCTCATCCATCAACAGAAAATTGTATTAAAGATTTACTGGACATGGCGCCACACATCAGAACAAGACTCAGTTTCTTCTCAGTCAGTCTCTTCCATCAGGAAGTTTCCATAAGCTTCTTATCCTTATCCATAAGAGGGCAGACAGAATGAAAAACCACAATCACAGAAAACTAACCAAATGGAACACAGCCATGTATAGCTCAATGAAACTATGAGCCATGCCATGTAGGGCCACCTAAGATGGACGGGTCATGGTGGAGAGTTCTGACAAAAAGTATCCACTGGGGAAGGTAACGGCTAACAACTTCAGTATTCTTGCCTTGACAACCCCATGAACAGTATGAAAAGGCAAAATGATAGGACACTGAAAGATGAACTCCCCAGGTTGGTAGGTGCCCAATATGCTACCGGAGATCAGTGGAGAAATAACTCCAGAAAGAATGAAGGGACAGAGCCAAAGCAAAAACAACACCCAGTTGTGGATGTGACTGGTGGTGGAAGTAAAGTCTGATACGTAAAGAGCAATATTGCATAGGAATCTTTAATGTTAGGTCCATGAATCAAGGCAAATTGGAAGTGGTCAAACAGGAGATGGCAAGAGTGAACATAGACATTTTAGGAATCAGCGAACTAAAATGGACTGGAATGGGTGAATTTAACTCAGATGGCCATTATATCTACTACAGCAGGCAAGAATATCTTAGAAGAAATGGGATAGTATCATAGATAACAAAAGAGTCTCAAATGCAGTACTTGGATGCAACCTCAAAAACAAGGATCTCTGTTCGTTTCCAAGGCAAACCATTCAATATCACAGTAATCCAAGTCTATACCCCAACCAGTAATGCTGAAGAAGCTGAAGTTGAACGGCTCTGTGAAGACCTACAAGACGTTATAGAACCAGCACCCCAAAACGATGTATTCTCCACTACAGGGAACTGGAATGCAAAAGTAGGAATAACAGGCAAATTTGGCCTTGGAGTACAAAACAAAGCATTTCAAAGGCTAACAGAGTTTGCTAAGAGAACGCACTGGTCTTAGCAAACATCCTCTCCCAACAACACAAGAGATGACTCTATACATGGACACCACCATACAGTCAGTACTGAAATCAGACTGATTATTATTCTTTGCAGCCAAAGATGGAGAAGCTCTACACAGTCAGCAAAAAGAAGACCAGGAGCTGATTGTGGCTTAGATCATGAAATCCTTATTGCAAAATTCAGACTTAAATTGAAGAAAATAGGGAAAACCACTAGACCAATCAGGTATGACCTAAATCAAATCCCTTACAATTATATAGTGGATTTGACATTAGATTTAAGGGATTAGATCTGATAGAGTTCCTGAAGAAATATGGACAGAGGTTCATGACATTGTACAGGAGGCAGTGATCATCCCCAAGACCATCCCCAAGAAAAAGAAATGCAAAAAGGCAAAATGATTGTCTTAGGAGGCCTTACAAATAGCTGAGAAAAGACAAGAAGCTAAAGGCAAAAGAGAAAAGGAACGATATACCCATTTGAATGCAGAGTTCCAAAGAATAGGAAGGAGAGATAAGAAAATCTTCCTCAGCAATCAATGCAGAGAAATAGAGGGGAAATATAGAATAAGAAAGACTAGAGATCTCTTCCACAAAATTAGAGATAACAAGGGAATATCTCATGCAAAGATGAGCAGAATAAAAAACAGAAATGGTATAGACCTGACAGAAGCAGAAAATATTAAGAAGAGGTGGCAAAATACATACAAAGAAGAACTATAGAAAAAAGATCCAAATGACCCAGATAACAACAATGATGTGGTCACTCATCTACAGCCAGACATCCTGTAATGTGAAGTCAAGTAGCCATTAGGAAGCATCACTACAAATAAAGCTAGTGGAGGTGATGAAATTCCAGCTGAGCTATTTAAAATCCTAAAAGATGATGCTGTGAAAGGGCTGCACTCAATATGCGAGCAAATCTGGGAACCTCAGCATTGGCCACAGGACTGGAAAAGCTCAGTTTTCATTCCAATCCCAAACAAAGGCAATGCCAAAGAATGTTCAAACTACTGCACAAATCCACTCATCACACATGCTAGTAAAGTAATGCTCAAAATTCTCCAAGCCACGCTTCAACAGTTCATGAACTGTGAACTTCCAAACGTTCAAGCTGGATTTAGAAAAGGCAGAGGAATAAGAGATCACACTGCCAACATCCACTGGATGATCAAAAAATCAAGAGAGTCCCAGAAAAACA
Organism: Aepyceros melampus; assembly: GCA_006408695.1. Classification (NCBI taxonomy): domain Eukaryota; kingdom Metazoa; phylum Chordata; class Mammalia; order Artiodactyla; family Bovidae; genus Aepyceros; species Aepyceros melampus. Next base: position 28,691 of record SJXQ01003187.1, read on the forward strand.
TCTACTTTTGCTTTATTGACTATGCCAAAGCCTTTGACTGTGTGGACAACAAACTGTGGAAAATTTTTAGATATTGGAATACCAGACCACATGACCTGCCTCCTGAGAAATCTGTGTGCATGTCAAGAAGAAACAGTTAGAACTGGACATGGAACAACAGACTGGTTCCAAATTGGGAAAGGAGTACATCAAGGCTGTATATTGTCACTCTGCTTATTTAACTTATATGCAGAGTACATCATGTGAAATGCTCAGCTGGATGAAATACAAGCTGGAATCAAGATTGCAGAGAGAAATATCAATAACCTCAGATATGCAGATGACATCACTCTTATTCCAGAAAGTGAAGAATAATGAAAAAGCCTCTTGATTAACATGAAAGAGGAGAGTGAAAAAGTTGGTTTAAATTCAGGATTCAGAAAACTAAGATCATGGCAAATAGATGGGAAAGCAATGGAAACAGTGAGAGGCTTTATTTAGGGGGCTCCAAAACCACTGCAGATGGTGACCGCAGCCATGAATTAAAAGACATTTGCTCCTTGGAAGAAAATTATGATCAACCTAGACAGAATATTTAAAAGCAGAGACAATAGTTTGCTAACAAAAGTACGTCTAGTCAAAGCTACGTTTTTTCCAGTAGTCATGTATGGATGTGAGAGTGGACTATAAAGAAAGCTGATCACTGAAGAATTGATGTTCTTGATGTACTGTGGTATTGAAGACCCTTGAGTCCCTTGGACTGCAAGGAGATTAAATCAGTTAATCCTAAAGGAAATCAGTCCTGAATATTCATTGGAAGGACTGATGATGAAGCTGAAATTCCAATACTTCGGCCTCGTGATGGGAAGAACCGAGTCATTGGAAAAGACCCTGATGCCAGAAAAGATTGAAGGCTGGAGGAGAAGGGGACGACAGAGAATGAGATGGTTGGATGGCATCACCGACTCAATGGACATGAGTTTGTGTAGTCTCTGGGAGTTGGTGATGGACAGAGAAGGCTGTTGTGCTGCAGTCCATGGGGTTTCAGAGTAGTCAGACATAACTGAGTGACTGAACTGACTATAAAATATAAAATAGATAACCAAACTACTGTGTATGAAGAGAACATACTCAATATTTTGCAATAACCTATAAGGGAAGAAAATCTTAACATGTATATACATATATAAATATATATATATACACACACACACATATTCTGTGATACATAACTTAAACACTATACTATAAATCAACTATACTTCAATTTATAAATTTAACTATACTTCAGTGGGCTTCCTGCTGGCTCAGTTGTTAAAGAATCCACCTGCAGTGTGAGAGATCTAGGTTCGATCCCTGGGTTGGGAAGATCCCCTGGAGGAGGGCAGAGCAACCCACTCCAGTATTCTTGCCTGGAGAATCCCCAAGGACAGAGAAGCCTGGCAGGCTACACAACTGAGCAACTAAGCACGTACTTAAATAAAAACAGAAAACATGCATGATACTGGATGCTTGGAGCTGGTGCCCTGGGACGACCCAGAGGGATGGTACAGGGAGGGAGGAGGAGGAGGGAGGGGTTTCAGGATGGGGAACACGTGTATACCAGTGGCGGATTCATGCTGATGTATGGCAAAACCAATACAATACTGTAAAGTAATTAACCTTCAATTAAAATAAATAAATTTATATTAAAAAATAAAAGAAAATGAAATTAAAAAATTTTAATTAAGATGACTAACACTATATTATAAATCAACTATACTTCAATTTATATTTTTAACTATACTTCAGTGTGCTTTCCTGGTGGCTCAGCTGGTCAAGAATCCACCTGCAATGCAGGAGACCTGGGTTCAATCCCTGGCTTGGGACAATCCCCTGGAGATGGGAACGGCTACCCACTCCAGTATTCTGGCCTGGAGAATTCCATGGACTGTATAGTCCATGGGGTCACAAAGAGTCAGACGTGACCAAGCAACTTTCACAGGCCAGCTGCAAAACACTTAGAATATGAACTTTTTCATTATGTCATTTTCAATAGAATTTAAGAAACAAATCTCTAAAAATAAAACTAATGAAATTCATGAAGGACTCTATACAAAATATTGAAAAATATTATGGAGAGAAATTAAAGATGACCAAAACAAAGAGGAGAAAACTATGTTCATAGATAGAAATATTACAAAGATATCAATTCTCTAGACTCATTTCATTTCAGTGTAATACCAATCAAAATTCCAACAAGTTTTTGGTAGACTGTAACAAGTTGATCCTAAAATGTATATTGAAATGTAAAGATCAAGATTACTCAAGGCACTATTAAATGAGGAGAAGCCAGTAGTGGTAGTGGTGGTGATAACGAAAGGATTTAACAATCATATTTCGTCTTACAATAAACACACAATAGTGAAGAAAGTGTGTTATTTTTACAAAGATAGATAAGTAGACCAATGGAATAACAGAGAGTCCAGAGACATCCCCCGCCCCCACATAGATATATACACTCGATCTAAAGGGGACAAAAAGAAAAAGATAATTTTATTTTCACAATGTTTTACTAGTTTCTGCTGTACAAGAAAATGACTCACTATACACATGTATACATTCTTTTTTCATAATATTTTCCATTATGGTTTATTTCAGGAGACTGGATATAGTTCCCTGTGCTCTATTGTAGGACCTTATTGTTTTTCCAGACTAAATGGAATAGTTTGCATCTACTAATCTCACACTCCCGAACTGATTTCACCTGAAGTGTAAATTACGGGAACACACAGACAGAATATATCCATAAGACATGTTGTTTCACAGAAAAACAGCTCTATCCTTCCTTATATTGTTTAAAGCATGTCAGTACTGAACAATTCATTTCCACATGCTCAGTGATAGGGCCCCCTCTTAGTCTTCACTGGCTGCTATCACAAAATACCATAGACAAATGGCTTAAACAAAACATTTATTTTCTCAAAATTCTGGAGGCCAGGAGGCTGAGATCAGGTGCCAGCATGGTTGGGCTCTTATGAGAGCCCTTTCCTGAACTGCAAATGGCCACCCCCTTGATGTGTGCTCATATGGCCTTTCCTTGGTGCATGTGCAGAAGAGAGGGTAAGTTCTGGGATGTCACTGTCTCTTTCTAAAATAGCACTGATGTCATTGTGGAGAATCCAGCCTCATAATCTTACCTAAACCTAGTTACCTCGCAAAGACCCTACCTTCAAATACCATTACCCCGGGCGCCAGGGCTTCTGTATATAAAATATGGGGAGACACAAGCATTCAGTTCACAACGGGCCCAAAGATCTTAAAATCAGGAAGAAACAACTTTATGAGGGTGTGAAAGCCACTATTTTTCATATATAAGCCTATTCCTGGAGTTTAATTCAGAGCAATTCTTACCTTTATGATAAATACAATTTACTTTATATCAAAGACTAAAATAAGACCTATATTTAGTCCTATTTTAAAATATTTCAGTGCTTCTTACAAAACCACTGGTCTCTTCCTTCGATAACTATAAGCAAACAAGCTCTGGGTTTTTTTTTTAAACATTTTATTAATTTCTATAATTGAAAATCTTTTTCTCTGTCCTTTTTATGACACTATCTTTCCTTTCAAGCATCATTTTTCTTTTTATTGAATTGCAGAGGTGAAAAAAAGATATTGAATAGCATCATGGATATAAACATATCTGTTGCCATGGAAGCAGCAGCAGCTGGATGAGTACCACTTGTGGTTGCAATTTGCAGGAGACCAATTACCAAAACTGAAATCTCTAATTCAGTAAACAGGAGCAACTGTGAGCATAACTGGAGAAAACTGCCTAGTTTATTGTCAGGGAGAGAGATTTAAAGTCAGGAGACTTCAATAAATATAGGAGGGAGAGATAACATTGATGAGAGTCCCCATTGCCTAATGAAGTGATTGTTTTCAAAGGAGCCTGGGGAAAACACAGTTTACAGCTACCGTGACTGCAATGTGGGAGTCTAATATAATCTCCTATGTTAACTAGCAGTTCCTATACAGGCCTGGTGATGAGGCAGTGTGAATATGGCACCACCCTGCAATTTAACAAACTGTTCCAAGTTGCAGCCTACTGGGAACCATAAATTTCTCTACTTTGTAAAATAAGTCCAGTAGGACTTGGCCATTCACTTAACTTTACAAAAGAAAACCTACTTAAATGCTCAGTGCCATGGAAATAAAACCACAGCTACATGTCTTAGTCTTCTCCATCTTTAGAATAAGGAGAATAATCAAGAAGACTTTTTATTACCAAAAGCATCATTGTGTGTTCTCTGGGTCTTAAGGATTGGGGAGCATCATTGTGCATTTTGTTTTCCAGTTGTCTTAAGGAAAATTTTAATGGGAACAATTAGGTACACCCACATTTCTGAGATTTTGTGAACAAGAACTGGGGATGCACCTCATAAGGACTTTACATACTAGAGAATATGAAATAAAAATTATTTATGTTTTATATGACATCACCAGGACCCCAAGAGCTGCGACCTCAAGGATCTAGTTTGTCACAACCACAAAAAATAGTCCAATGAACTCCTTGATGATTTATTTGACTATTCAAGCTTTTTGATCCTTCTCTGTTGTTCACTAAAAAGAATGGTTTCCTGTGAGATCATTGATACTTCTAAATATAAGTATTTATAAAAATAATAAAATTCATTCGACTAAATTTAAATAGGCCAAATTAAAAGTTGTTAAAATTGTTCGTTGGCTTATTTTCTTGACTGGCTCTGCAGAGCTCTGCCAGAACTAAGTCCAGACCTTTAACATCTTTTTAAAAACATCCTCAGAGGGAAGGGTCAAGATGGCAGAATAGGAAGAGGTGGAACATTTTTCTCCTCATAAGTGCATCAAGAATACATCTGCGCATGGAACAGTTCTCACAGAGCACCTGCTGAATATTAGCAGAAGACGTGGGACATCTATAAAGACAAGAAAAATCCCCTCACAACCAGGTAGGGCAAAAGAAAGAAAAAAAGAAAATAGGAATGATGAAAGGGACCAGCAGCCCCTGGCAGGAAGCCGAAGGTAAAGAAAGGCTGGAGGAATCAGGCTTCAAATTGTACCACAAAGCTGCAATAATCTAGATAGTATGGTATTACCACACACAAAGAAAGAAATATAAATCAATGGAACAGGATAAACAAATGCAGCTGTATGACAAAGGAGGCAAGAATATACAATGGAGAAAAGACAGTCTCTTCAATAAGTGGTGCTGGGAAATCTGGACAACAGATGACACCATGCTTATGGCAGAAAGTGAAGAAGAACAAAAGAGCCTCCTGATGAAAGTGAAAGAGGAGAGTGGAAAAGTTGACTTAAAGCTCAACATTCAGAAAACTAAGATCATGGCATCCGGTCCCATCGACTTCATGGCAAATAGATGGGGAAACAATGGAAATAGTGGCTGACTTTATTTTGCTGATTTTATTTTGCAGATGGTGATTGCAGCCATGAAGTTAAAAGGCTCTTACTCCTTGGAAGGAAAGTCATAACCAACCTAGACAGCATATTAAAAAGCAGAGACATTACTTTGTCAACAAAGGTCCGTCTAGTCAAGGCTATGGTCTTTCCAGTAGTCATGTATGGATGTGAGAGTTGGACTATAAAGAAATCTGAGCACCAAAGAATTGTGCTTTTGAACTGTGGTGTTGGAGAAGACTCTTGAGAATACCTTGGAACTGCAAGGAGATTCAACCAGTCCATCCTAAAGGAAATCAGTCCTGGGTGTTCATTGGTAGGACTGATGTTGAAGCTGAAACTCCAATACTCTGCCCACCTGATGCGAAGAGCTGACTCATTTGAAAAGACCCTGATGCTGGGAAAGATTGAGGGCAGGAGGAGAAGGGGACAACAGAGGATGAGATGGTTGGATGGCACCACCGACTCAATGGACATGAGTTTGGGTGAACTCCAGGAGTTGGTGATGGACAGGGAGGCCTGGTGTGCTGCAGTTCATGGATCGCAAAGAGTCAGACACAACTGAGCAACTGAACTGAACTGAATTGGTATATAAAAGAATGAAATGAGAACCCTTCCTAACATCATACACAAAAATAAACTCAAAATAGACTAAAGACTTAAATGTAAGGCCAGACACTATAAAACTTTTAGAGGAAAACATTGGAAGAACACTCTTAGACATAAATCACACCAAGATCTTTTTTGACCCACCTCATAGAGTAATGAAAATAAAAACAAAAATAAACAAATAGTACCTAAACTTAAAAGCTTTTGCACAACAAAGGAATCCATAAACAATATGAAAAAACAGCCCTCAGAATGGGAGAAAATATTTGCAAATGAAGCAACTGATAAAGGATTAATCTCCAAAATATACAAGTAGCCCATGCAGCACAATATCAAAAAATAAAAATCCCAATCCAAAAACAAACAAACAAAAATATGGGCAGCAGATCTAAACAGACATTTCTCCAAAGAAGACATACAAAAGCCCAACANACCTGATGCGAAGAGCTGACTCATTTGAAAAGACCCTGATGCTGGGAAAGATTGAGGGCAGGAGGAGAAGGGGACAACAGAGGATGAGATGGTTGGATGGCACCACCGACTCAATGGACATGAGTTTGGGTGAACTCCAGGAGTTGGTGATGGACAGGGAGGCCTGGTGTGCTGCAGTTCATGGATCGCAAAGAGTCAGACACAACTGAGCAACTGAACTGAACTGAATTGGTATATAAAAGAATGAAATGAGAACCCTTCCTAACATCATACACAAAAATAAACTCAAAATAGACTAAAGACTTAAATGTAAGGCCAGACACTATAAAACTTTTAGAGGAAAACATTGGAAGAACACTCTTAGACATAAATCACACCAAGATCTTTTTTGACCCACCTCATAGAGTAATGAAAATAAAAACAAAAATAAACAAATAGTACCTAAACTTAAAAGCTTTTGCACAACAAAGGAATCCATAAACAATATGAAAAAACAGCCCTCAGAATGGGAGAAAATATTTGCAAATGAAGCAACTGACAAAGGATTAATCTCCAAAATATACAAGTAGCCCATGCAGCACAATATCAAAAAATAAAAAACCCAATCCAAAAACAAACAAACAAAAATATGGGCAGCAGATCTAAACAGACATTTCTCCAAAGAAGACATACAAAAGCCCAACACGTGCAAAAATGTTCAGCATCAAAAATTATTAGAGAAATGCAAATCTAACCTAGACAGCATATTAAAAAGCAGAGACATTACTTTGTCAACAAAGCTCTGTCTAGTCAAGGTTATGGTTTTTCCAGTGGTCATGTATGGATGTAAGAGTTGAACTATAAAGAAAGCTGAGCACCAAAGAATTGATGCTTTTGAACTGTGGTGTTGGAGAAGACTCTTGAGAGTCCCTTGGACTGCAAGGACATCCAACCAGTCCATCCTAAAGGAGATCAGTCCTGGGTGTTCTTTGGAAGGACTGATGCTGAAGCTGAAACTCTAGTACTTTGGCCACCTGATGCAAAGAGCTGACTCATTTGAAAAGATCCTGATGCTGGGAAAGATTGAGGGCAGGAGGAGAAAGGGATGACAGAGGATGAGATGATTGGATGGCTTCACCAACTCGATGGACATGGGTTTTGGTGATGGACAGGGAGTTGGTGATGGACAGGGAGGCCTAGTGTGCTGCGGTTCATGGGGTTGCAAAGAGTCGGGCAGGACTGAGCGACTGAACTGAACTGAACTGAAACTACAGTGAGGTATCATCTCACACCAGTCAGAATGGTCATCAACCAAAAATCTACAAGCAACAAATGCTGGAGTGTGAAGAAAAGGAACCCTCTTGCATTGCACTATTGGTGGGAATGTAAATTGATACAGCCACTATGGAGAACAATATGAAGTGCCTTAAAAAACTAAAAATAGAATGCCATGTAATCCAGAAATCCAACTACTGGGCATATATCCAGAGAAAACCATAATTCAAAAAGACACTTGAACCCCAATATTCACTGCACCACTCTTATAATAGCCAGGACATGGAAGCAACCTAAATGTCCATCAACAGAGGAATGGATAAAGATGATATGATATTATATACACATTGGAATATTACTCAGCCTTTAAAAGGAATGAAATTGGATCATTTTCAGAAATGTAAATGGACCTAGAGCCTGTCATACAGAGTGAAGTAAGTCAGAAAGAATAAAACAAATACCTTATATTAATGCATAAATGTGGAATCCAGAAAAATGGTATGAAATGAAGTAAAAGTAGCTCAGTAGTGTCTGACTCTTTGAAACTCCATGGACTATACAGTCCATGGAATTCTCCAGGCCAGAATACTGGAGTGGGTAGCCTTTCCCTTCTCCTCTTCCCAACCCAGGGATTGAACCCAGGTCTCCTGCATTGCAGGCAGATTCTTTACCAACTTAGCCACAGGGAAGCCCAAAAATACTGGAGTGGGTAGCCTATCCCTTCACCAGCAGATCTTTCTGGCCCAGGAATCAAACCAGGGTCTCTTGCATTGTGGGCTGATTCTTTACCACTGAGCTATCAGATGACCTTATTTGCAAAGCAGAAATAAAGATACAGATAATAGGACAAATATATGGATACCAAAGGGAAAAAGGAGTGGAATGAATTGGAAGTTTGGGATTGATACTATTTGTAAAACAGGTAACTAAGCAGATACACTATATAGCACAGGGGACTCTACTCAATGCTTTGTGATGACCTAAATGGAAAGGAAATCCAAAAAAGATGGGATATATGTACATGAATAGCTGATTCACTTTGCTATGCAACAGAAACTAACACAACATTGTAAGTCAACTATACAACAATAAAAATTAATTTTAAAAAAAAACAGTTGTACCAAATATGAATAGTTGAATATGATTAACATCTGACAAAAGAGCTTAAAAGACTTTTAATTTCTGTATTTTAAACTAGAATAGTGAGTTTTTAAATTCTATTTTTAAACTATTAAGCTTATTTTTCTGTGGGCCCCAAAAGAATGTTCAGTCTCAGTTTATAGACATTGAGTTTGTACAGTAGAAACAATGCACCAAGATATTTTTTTTTACATCTGTATACAGCTTGGGCTCAAATTGGCTGCATGACTTTAGGCAAATCTTTAATGCTCATTTTCCTATTCTGTAATATTCTCCCTGGTGAGGTTCAAACAACATGATAAATGTGAAAGCAGTTCAAAATTTGTAAGCTATAAAATAAACTCTTTAGTGTCTTTACACAGATGCCATCTTCTTAGTGAGGCCCTCCTGGAGCACCTTTTCTTAAATGCAGCTTACCACCAACCCCATTCCTGCTTTATTAGTCTCCTTAGCACTTATCATCATGTTGCACAATATACATCTTACTGATCTGTTTTGTGTATGTACTCTCTGCTTGCTAATATAAGCTCAAGAGAAGAGAGTTTGTCTGTCTCTTCCCCCAGCTATAACCACAGGCCTAAATAGTAGGTGTTAATACATATTTTTGAATGAATGAATGCAAAAATGAATGAATAAGAAATTAATTATGATTTTTTTCTAAGTGGCTTTTTAAAAGATGGAAACAAGCAGTTTCATCATATCAAGGCCTCTGATCACATCTGTTAAAGTCAATGAACTTCAGGAAAAGAGTTAGGGCACTCACAAAGTAGAAGGTCTTAAATGTACTTCTCAACCATGCCCATTCTATCACATGAACAGACCAACCAACTAGTAACATCAGTTCCAATCCATTGATAGGATTGTTATCAGCATACAAATTGATTATGTGAGCAAAGTACTTTAAATGCTAAAAACACCAATAAAGTATTACATTCTGTACTATTTAGCAGTAGGGTTTCTGGTACCTTAACATTTTGTCCAGGGACATTAAACCATAATGGGAGGAACAGTGACAGTACGCAAAGATTTTCCAAGGAACAAAGAGAAGGAAGCTCATCCCCTCTACTCTGAATGTATTTGGAATCTCAATCATGAGCTACAGAGTATAACAAAAACCACAGAGTTTTGGCCAGAGATCAAAGTTCAGACATCCTCAAAGTTCTTCAGAAACAGAGGAGTGAAGTTGTGAAACAAACTCAAACATTCTAGCAAACTAAAATATGTAAATTAATGTGCACTGTTCAGTACCACATAAAAGAGATAATTAAAAACATTTTAAAATTAGTCATACATCTTAAAACAATAAATCACTGCTTTGCTTCTTTCAAAGTGTCATGAAAATGGGAATTTTCCCCTGACAGATTACATTGTTCTTTGGGTACTATTTTCTTTTAGTATACATGCATATGAGGCTTCCCTGATTAATTTTCAAATAACACTACACTTTTAGGTATTAAAATTCAGTGTAATTTACCACACTTTGTGTTTATCTTTTCTTTAGAATCATTGTGTGCCAGACGTCAAGAATGATTTTTAATGACAAGCCTTCTAAAGTAAGTTGAATCAGAAACAAGGAAAGTTCTAGGCCTATGTGTTGGGAAATGATGTGCTTATTGAAGAACAAAACCCTTTGGTTTTGACTGTCCTGTGTTTCAGTATCAGCTCAGAAACTCAGTCAGTTTCCTGGCTGATTTCAAATAAGTTTCAGATTCTGGCCATCTATGTGTGAGTTAAGGGGTTTTAATGTTTAATCTAAAGAAAGAAGAATAAATAGAGAAGGAGTGTGGAAGAGGGAAGATAAAGACAATCTGTTTCCTCACATGTACCAGGGATTAGTTTGAGATCCAGTGGAAAAAGAGTGAAGAACAGAAGTTGAAGAAGCAATATTTAGTGAGGCAAAGAATGAGATATGTGTGCAGTAATAGTACAATGAATGCAACTTTGGGTCTGGGTGAAAGGTGCTGCACAGAGATGAAGATAAAGCCAGCCTTTACCCTGAATTCATTTTACCCTCTTACCCTAAGCTACCACTGATCTCAGTTCAGACTTGGTGCTGAGGGATCCAAGAGCAGCTCCCAAGCCAGTGTCTCTGCTTGGCAAAAATACTTGGAGAGGCCATTTTCAGCAGAAATTATGCTGATCCATCAGTGTGGAAACCAGAGTGGAGGAACAGGAGTAGCCTTGCCCATGTGAGACACCATGGGGAGAGACTGGAAGGGTGATTCTCAGACAGGAAGGGATAAGGGCATTGCAGTTTGGGTGATGTTAACAGGACTTCATCCATGCACTCAGACTGGTAAGACTAGAGGCAATTCTGGTTATAAGGAGTATAATTACCTTATAGATTTATTTAAAGGATTGATTCGATGACAAGGAGATATATAGCACAATGACTTGACACATAGAAGGTACTAAATAAACATATCAGTCTTAGAGTATCTCCTAGGTACCTGAATGCAAAAAAGCAGAAAGGATACCCACAGCCATCAGAGTCCTTCTGTGTCACCCACCCCTTACTTAAGCATCTTACTGAAATCGCTCCAATGGGTGATTATCCAAGAGAATATCTGATAGGTTTCTGTTCTCTTAACAAATACCAGTCTGGACTTTGATTCCATTTCCAGACCAGGTGTCAGGGGACAGATAGACACAGTGGAATATGTCTTGTGGGTTTGTACTCTACCTCATTGGCATCTGTTAAGTGTCTTATAAATTAAAATATCCTTTGAAAGAGAGAGAATTTTTTACTTGAAATAGTGCCAAAGTTAAATGAACAAATCTGAATAAAGTTAGTCATAAACATAATCATCTGGCTCAGAGAAAATTTTTATAGCCAAATCATCATCCTGTAGTAGTTCAACATGTTATTTTTAAAGCCCCTATAATGTTGCTTTCAAAGGGGTTGTATGAAAAGTCAAAAAGCAAAGCCTAATAATAAAAATCAAAATGAGACTGCATACCAAACATGACAAAATAAAACATTTATCTTTCTTGGGGGTCTGCCATAGCCAGTTCCTCCAGCTCATCTATTGCTGAGAAGTTTTATATTCTCTTGATTACATCCAAAGCAAAATTGCCCCCAAATTATTTAATCATATGTATAGCAGGACTACACTACATCTGACAAATAAAATGAAATCAGCTCCCTCTGTTTTTCCCAGAATTCAATATGTGTGTGTGGACTTTCTGAGTAACACAGATTTATGAAATGGTTGTAAATTTAAAAATAAAACATTCACATTTTTTCAGTCAGATGAACGATTCAAAGGACAAGAATGTGAAACTTCTTAGCTGTGTTCTCAAGTGATAGAAAATGCTCATTAGGCCTGAGTAAATGTGCATAGTAGTATGTACTAGATTATAAAAGAGCTTCAAGTTGGGAGCCACATTTTCTTTTTCTTGAGTGATTTTTCCACTCTTCCCAATCCTACTTTCTATCTCATTTATATTGCAATGTAGAATTATAGCTATATAGGAACTTAAATAGTAACCAGTCCAATCACTTATTTTAAAGATGAGAAATAAATGAAACACAGTAAAAACTAGTCTTTTGGGTTTAAACCTTTATGAAAAAACAGTTAAAAATCCTAATACAGGAGAATGTTTACAAAGGCTTTCTTCTCTTGGATCTAACCTTAGAGGCCTACAAAAGAATGCATTTTTGTCGCCAAGCAACAGGAAATATTAGGCAAAAAGATTACATGTTTGTCTCCTCTAAGATATTGAATTCTTCAAACAAAGCACTATGTGCTATTATCTTTACAATTTAATAATGCCTACACTGGAGTGGGTAGTCATTCCCTTCTCCAGGGAGTTTTCCTGACCCAAGGATTGAACCTGGGTCTCCTGCATTGCAAGCAGACTGCTTACTGTCTGATCCACCAGGGAAGCCCCTTAAATAGTATAAAAAGAACAAACTATCCTATATGTGAGATAAATCAAATATTCCTCCTCATCATCCTATTTGTCAAATTTTCTAGAAAATTTTCCCCAATTATGGACTGTACCAGTAGCAGATACCAAATATCACATGTAAATCAAATACTATAGAACTATTTTCAGTGGCTTGCAACTTAACTTTTGCATGTGCATAAAGGAAATATACAGAAGACTGCATAGAGTTTAAAATATCCACATTTATATATGCCCAACTTTTGTTACTGTAGTTAAAACCATTTTCTGGAAAAAGAACATTCTTCAAATGTATGAAGATCTTGGAATTTATATTGTTCTTCATCATAATAAAATGATAGTCTTAGTTCTATTGCACTAATTATGAAAAAGCACACCCTGCCTTGTAGATATTGTCTCTTTGCCTATGAATTATACCATTTTCCTCCACTTTGTTCGGTAAACTGTTGACAATTACTATTATTCAGACATAAATAATAGCTTCAACAATCACATTTCAAATGCCCATAATGAAATGTGAGTGTTTTATGTTGACACGGAAGCAACCTAGATGTCCATCAGCTGATGAATGGATAAGAAAGCTGTACACTGGGACGACTCAGAGGGATGGTATGGGAAGGGAGGAGGGAGGAGGGTTCATGACGGGGAACATGTGTATACCTGTGCCAGATTCATGTTGATGTATGGCAAAACCAATACAAAATTATAAAGTAATTAACCTCCAATTAAATAAATTTATATTAAAAAAAAAAGCTGTGGTACATATACACAATGGAGTATTACTCAGCCATTAAAAAGAATACATTTGAATCAGTTCTAATGAGGTGGATGAAACTGGAGCCTATTATAAGAGTGAAGTAAGCCAGAAAGAAAAACACCAATACAGTATACTAACACATATATATGGGATTTAGAAAGATGGTAATGATAACCCTGTATGCAAGACAGCAAAAGAGACACAGATGTATAGAACAGTCTTTTGGACTCTGTGGGAGAAGGAGAGGGTGGGACAATTTGGGGGAATGGCACTGAAACATGTATAATATATAAAATGAATCACCAGTCCAGGTTCAATAAAGGATGCTTGGGGCTGGTGCACTGGGATGACCCGGAGGATGGTAGGAGGAGGGATGTGGGAGAGGGGTTCAGGATGGGGAACACGTGTAATCCCATGGTGGATTCATGTTGATGTGTGGCAGAACCAATACAATATTGTAAAGTAATTAGCCTCCAATTAAAATAAATAAATTTAAATTTTAAAAAAAAGAAAGAACTACCCAACTGGATGAGACATACAATTATACATTATATATATACATGAAAGTGTTAATCGCTCAGTCATGTCTGACTCTGTGTGACCCCATGGACTGTTGCCTGCCATGGCTCCTCTGTCGGTGGAATTCTCCAGGCAAGAATACTGGAGTGGGTTGCCATTCCCTTCTCCAGGGGAATCTTTCAGACATATTTATCATATGCATATTTCATAGGATTTGTAGAAGTTAATAATATGCTTATGCCAACTAGTAGTTTTCAGCTGCTTTTGAAACTGCCAAAGAATTTTTATTTAAAGAGTGTTTTTATTTACTTAATAGGTAAAGAATTTCCTGTTAGAATCTCCAAGTAGTTTTACAGAGAATACTTTCACTAACCTTTACAGTATGCTTCTCTGGAAAAAAAAATTTTTTTTTTCTAAAAGGAGCCATATGTTGGCACATTGCATGAGAGTGGTGATGAGCTCTGGGAGATAAAAAAAAATCTGACTATCCCCATACTGCTTACACCGGAGACCTTTTGTATTAGCTTCACAACTATCCCAATATGTGAAGGTGTACTTCCTCTAGTTTGTATACTTAGTACCAGCAAAAAAGCAACACTGAGGGCTTTTAAATGTCAATTTTAATATCATTCAAGTTCCACCAAGTGAAAATCTAAATATTTCAAAGCCCACACAGACACCATTGCATACCATCTTTCATATTCTCTCAGCACCCACTCTGAGTTCCTATAGTTCTTATGGACAATTTCTGGGCACACTGATAAACTTTCCATCTCAAACACCTTGCCCTATCTATTTCTCTGCTTGCAGATTCTCTCTGTCCTAGGAGAGACAGCTTGCTCAGCTGGTCATGAAAAATCTTAACTTTATTCTGCTTCAAGTGTGCTTTGTATGTCCATACTTCTATAAGCAAGGTTCCTTTAAAACCCATATTTGTGGGCATTCTGGAAGTGCTGGAGATTAAACACAAGAAGCTACCCTCAACAACTAGTGAAGGAAATGAATATCCCAACTTCCTTGTCCCTCAGTAAGATAAATAGCATCCCGAGCTGGATTGAACTCCATTGCCTACCTAAGTAATTTATTCACTTAATGCACCCTCTAATGGCTTTTCCTCCCTTCCTTCTCCCATCTTCTCAGTTCCTTCACTTGTGCATCTCAAGATCTACTCAGACAAACTACCTACACGCAAGTCCTTTTTTTCAAGGTCAGCTTTTGAGGGATCGCAACTAAGATAAAACCTTCCTTGAAACAAAGTCAGTGGTAATGAACAAAGCTCAACTAATGAGGGGCTGGAACAGGGTGAGGGAAGAAGTGTCACCTTTTACTAAACATCGGAAAATGGATTCCAGTCATGATATTCATCGATATACCATTATGCTAACAGAATTTCATAAGGAGTATATCCTTCATTTTCAAACCATGGGTTTTTCAGATGTAGTTTCTGGAGCTATATCTCGACTAACACATTTTCCTAATGATGCTTGGTTTTCAGAGTCATTACATTTGTCTGTAGATGCCACTTTTCTTATCTGGCAAAACTTACAGATATAAAGTGGAGATATTATACTATTTGCAAATTACTTGGTTGTCTGTAGTTCTTAACAGTAAGCCCAGTATTCTTTAATGTCAAGTAAAAAAATAAGTTTTACACTCCAGAAACTCAGGAAAAGCACTGAGATCTGAAACACATTCTTCAAAGGAAATCAAAGTCTGAACACCAAAGTAGAGTTCAGAAAAGAGAGTCAAACCAAGGCATTCCAAGTTCTTAACAGAATGGTTTAGTTCAAGAATATTTTATTCCACTCCATAGAAGAAAGAAAAATTCAAAAATCAAATGTGCATAAAGGAAAGAAAGTGTATGATATTTCTGGGTCTTGAAAACATAATAAAAGTTTATTTCCATGAATAGTTTAAAAAAAAAAACTTGTGAAAATTAAAGTAGTGATACTCTTACCCTATGATCCAACAATACACTCTTTGGTACTTACCTAAAGGAATTAAAATTTTGTGTCCACGTAAAACCTGCATACAGATATTTATGGCAGCAGGCAGATATTTATATCAGTGGTTGGCCAGTATCAAGGGGAAAGGAAAGATGAATAGGCGAAGCATAGAGGATTTTTAGGCAATGAAACAACTCTGATGCTATAATGGTGGATACATGTCTTTATGCATGCGTCCAAAACCATAGAATGTACAACACTGAGTGAATCCTAATGTAAAGGGCAGGCTTTGGATGATAGCCATTGATTTATCAATTCTAACATGTACCACTTTGGTGTAGGATGTTAATAACAGGAGAGGCTATGCTTTCATGGAGGCAGAGGGTATTTGGGAAACCTCTGTACCTTCTAGTCAGTTTTGCTGTGAACTAGCAGTTGCTTTAAAAAAAAAAAAAAAGGTTATTTTTTAAAAATATTAAAGTAGTGCATGATTTTGTTCTCACCAGCAATTATCTACCTTGAATTGACTTGTTCAAAATTCTTGTTTATAAAGTTATTTCTTTCTCTACTCTCCTCAAAATAAAATCAAATAAAGAGGAAAAAAATCAATATTGAAATGCTGGCAATTTTTTATTTTCTTCATACCACTCTCTCCAAAGCATGTTTTTACAAAAGGCCCGTATGTAAACAAAATTTAATGAAAATACTCTCTGCAAATTATAGTGCAAACACTTTGAAATCTGTGTGATCTTTTACTTCCTATCTCAAGAATTAATCTCCTTAGTTTTCTTTCCAAGACAAACAAGTTTTAGTTCAGTTGAGGGAATATAATAAGTGATTCATCCAAGCTGTAATTTCAAACTGTTGAGCTTCTGGAAATTTGCCCCTCCTTACCATTTCTTCAGATCGTCCTCTCCTCCTCCTTTTATCCTCTTCACTCCCACGCACACACAGCCCCTCAATAGTCTCCTTAGAAGCAACATGGGTACAAACTGAAATGATAGGAAGGCTTTGAAGTCACTCAGGCATAAAAATTTACTTTCTATTTTTAAAAACACATCTACTAGTAAAACAAATCAAATGCCAGGCAAAGCGGTATAATAAAATGTTGTGTTTTGTACCTATTTCTGAAGAACAAATAAATTTTCCCTCCATAAGGATGAGATGTTATTTAGAGGTTTGGAATAAGCTTCACCTCTGCTCCCAAAGTCTTGATCTAGAAATATTGACTGTCTTGGTGAGGAATGCAGACTAACCCCTATAGGCCAGACTCAGAGAGAGTGCCAGGCTGCTCCGTAACAAGGAAGACAGTGCCTCTAGGTTTCTTTTCAATGTTCAAGTCACAAACTAGATCCCATATGCTCAGCATTATATTTACAAGTTATAATACTTTAGTCTTCCTTGCTTCCTCTCTGACTCTTTGGAATGGAGGAATAGAAATTAATAAATATTAAAGTAAATATCATTTTAAAACCCAAGCAAGTAGTAGGAAAAGAAATGCTATTTTGTTACATATTTATAAATGTATACTCGAAACTTCAAATTCCAGGTTTCTCTTCATTTTACAGATGGGGCCACACTAATACTCTTGCAGTCATTTTCAAAAAAAGTAAAAAGGTGAAAGCTGAAGTCACGCTTTATGCAACATTAGAGGGGAAAAAAAGGCAAGAGAATTCCAGAAAAACATCTACTTCTGTTTCATTTAAAGCCTTTGACACAACAAACTGCGGAAAATTCTTCAAGAGATGGGAATACCAGACCACCTTACCTGCTCCCTGAGAAAACTGTATGCAGGTCAAGAAGCAACAGTTAGAATTGGCCATGGAACAATAGACTGGCTCCAAACTGGGAAAGAAATACATCAAGGCTGTATATTGTCACCTTGTTTATTTAACTCATATGCAGGGTACATCATGCAAAATGCCAGCCTGGATGAAGCAGAAGCTGGAATCAAGATTGCTGGGAGAAATAATAACCTCAGATATGCAGATGATACCACCCTTATGGCAGAAAGCAAAGAGGAACTAAAGAGCCTCTTGATGAAGGTGAAAGAGGAGAGTGAAAAAGCTGGCTTAAAGCTCAATATTCAGAAATCTAAGATCATGGCATCCAGTCCCATCAATTCATGGTAAATAGATGGAGAAACACTGGAAACAGTGACAGACTTTATTTTCTTGGCCTCCAAAATCACTGCAGATGGTGACTGTAGCCATGAAATTAAAAGACACTTGTTTCTTGGAAGAAAAACTATGACAAACCTAGACAGCATATTAAAAAGAGAGACATTACTTTGCTAACAAAGTTCTGTAGAGTCAAAGTTATGGTTTTTTGAGTAGTCATATATGGATGTGAGAGTTGGACTATAAAGAAAGCTCAGCTCCTACGAACTGATGCTTTTGAACTGTGGTGTTGAAGAAAACTCTTGAGAGTCACTTGGACTGCAAGGATATCCAACCAGTCCATCCTAAAGGAAATCAATCCTGAATATTCATTGGAAGGACTGATGCTGAAGCTGAAGCTCCAATACCTTGGCCACCTGATGCAAAGAACAGACTCATTTGAAAAGACTCTGATGCTGGGAAAGATTGAAGGCAGGAGGAGAAGGGGACAACAGAGGATGAGATGAATGGATGGCATCACCAACTTGATAGACATGAGTTTGAGCAAACTCCAGGAGATGCTGAAGGACAAGGAAGCCTGGTGTGCTACAGTCCATGTGATTGCAGAGTCAGACACACTGAGCGACTGAACAACAACAAAATGCAAAATGGCTCATGGTAACTGAATTCCATTCCCAAAATAATTCCAGCAAAATCCCATGATCCCAGGTATATCAGTGATAAAGACTCTCTTCTTGACCGAACTCTAAAAGAATAACCTTTAGCATCTTAAGACCTAGGGTAACATTAGGCCCTGCTTCAAATCCTGCCTGAGAAAGATTGCAGTGATATATTCTTTCCCTGTCCCTTTAAGATGCGAGTGTTTACCCCACCCTATTTCTGCACTTTGAACCCATCCCACCCTACTCCACCCCCTAGACATACCCATCCATCTCTCCTGCAGTGAAAACAAGAAGTCCTAACCACTGGATGGCCAGGGAATTCCCTAAGATATAAATCTTCTACCATCCAAATCTATTTCCTCAAGGACCTGGAAGCCATCTCTTGAAATACATTCAAGTACATAACTCTCATCTTGGCTTTCAGTTCCCATGGAAGAGAAAGGGTCTAATTTCAGAGGGCACTTTGCTCCAACTTGTATAATCACCTTCTATCATAAGTATGCAAGTTTGTTTCTCCTCTGGATAAACACCAATCAGCCAGATAGCCTAGTTATATGAGCCAAATACCCCCTTCACACTCTTAGTGTCCTTTCTTTAGCACACCTTAGTATTTTAAAAGTCTCCTGCCTTTTATTTCAGCAGACTTGAGCTCAGGTTACACTGGGTTATCTCCCTTATTGTAATAGTTATAACAATAAAATCTGCCTTTGTTGCCATTAACTAGTGTTCTGCTTTATCTCTGACACCATAAAAGAAACAATAATCACTCTGGGCATTTCAAACAGAAGAAAATTAAATGCATGTAACTAGGTATTTGCATTTAGTCAGATACAGCTTTGCATTTCCCCTTCTTTTTTCACTTCTTTCTTTAGCTATTTGTAAGGTCTCCTCAGACAACCACTTTGCCGTCTTCTTTTTCTTTTTCTTTGGGATGGTTTTGTTCACTGCCTCCTGTACAATATTATGGACCTCCATTCTAGTTCTTCAGGCACACTGTTTACAAGTTCTAATCCCTTGAATCTTTGTTAACTCCACTGCATATTCATTGGGGATTTTATTTAAGTCATAAAGGAAAGGTATATCCAACTAAATGCAGATTTCCAAAGAACAGCATGGAGAGACAAGAAGGCCTTTCAGTGAATGGTGTATAAAACTAGAAGAAAACAAGAGAAGGACAAAGACTAAAGATCTCCTCAGGAAAGTTGAAGATATCAAGGGAACATTTTGCCCAAAGATGGGTGCAAGAAAGGACATAAATTGTAGAGACCTGGTAGATGCTGAAGAGATCAAGAAGAGATGGAAAGAATACATGGAAGAACTCTTTAAAAAATCCAAATGAACCAGATTACTTCTATGGTGTGGTCAGCCACCCAGAGCCAGACATTCTGGAGAATGAAATCAAGTGGATATTAAGAAAAATTGCTCTTAGTAAAGCTAGTGGATGCAATGAAATTCCAGTAGAACTATTAAAATCCCTAAAGGATGATGCCAACAAAGTGTTACATTCAATATGTTAGCAAATCTAGAAAACCCAGCACACCTATGGACACTTTATCTTCGACAAAGGAGGCAGGAATATACAATGGATTAAAGACAATCTCTTTAACAAGTGGTGCTGAGAAAACTGGTCAACTACTTGTAAAAGAATGAAACGAGAACACTTTTTAACACCATTCACAAAAATAAACTCAAAAAGGATTAAAGATCTAAATGTAAGACCAGAAACTATAAAACTCCTAGAGGAAAACATAGGCAAAACACTCTCTGACATAAATCACAGCAGGATCCTCTATGATCCACCTTCCAGAATACTGGAAATAAAAGCAAAAATAAACAAATGGGATCTAATTAAAATTAAAAGCTTCTGCACAACAAAGGAAACTATAAGCAAGGTGAAAAGATAGCCTTTGAAATGGGAGAAAATAATAGCAAATGAAGCAACTGACAAACAACTAATCTCAAAAATATACAAGCAACTTATGCAGATCAATTCCAGAAAATAAATGACCCAATCAAAAAATGGGCCAAAGAACTAAATAGACAATTCTCCAAAGAAGACATACGGATGGCTAACAAACACATGAAGAGATGCTCAACATCATGCATTATCAGAGAAATGCAAATCAAGACCACAATGAGGTACCATTTCACACCAGTCAGAATGGCTACAATCCCAAAGTCTGCAAGCAATAAACGCTGGAGAGGGTGTGGAGAAAAGGGAACCCTCTTACACTGTTGGTGGGAATGCAAACTAGTACAGCCACTATGGAGAACAGTGTGGAGAGTCCTTAAAAAACTGCAAATAGAACTGCCTTATAACACAGCAATCCCACTGCTGGGCATACACACTGAGGAAATCAAAATTGAAAGAGACACATGTACCTCAATGTTCATCACAGCACTGTTTATAATAGCCAGGACATGGAAGCAACCTAGATGTCCATCAGCAGATGAATGAATAAGAAAGCTGTGGTATATATACACAATGGAGTATTACTCAGCCATTAAAAAGAATACATTTGAATCAGTTCTCATGAGGTGGATGAAACTGGAGCCGATTATACAGAGTGAAGTAAGCCAGAAAGAAAAACACCAATACAGAATACTAACACATATATATGGGATTTAGAAAGATGGTAATGATAACTCTGTATGTGAGACAGCAAAAGAGACACAGATGTATAGAACAGTCTTTTGGACTCTGTGGGAGAGGGAGAGTGTGGGATGATTTGGGAGAATGGCACTGAAACATGTATACTATCATGTAAGAAATGAATCGGCAGTCTAGGTTCGATACAGGATACAGGATGCTTGGGGCTGGTGCACTGGGATGACCCAGAGAAATGATATGGGAAGCATGGTGGGAGGGGGGTTCAGGGTTGGGAACTCATGTATACCCGTGGCGGATTCATGTCAATGTATGGCAAAACCAATACAATTTTGTAAAGTAAAAATAAATTAAAATAAAATAATAATAATAAAGAAAAAAAGAAAATCCAGCAGTGGCCACAGGACTGGAAAGGTCAATCCTCATCCCAATTCCCAAGAAGGGTAGTACTAAAGTGAAAGTGAAGTCACTCAGTTATATCTGACTCTTTGCGACCCCATGGACTGTAGCCTACCAGGCTTCTCAGTCAACGGGATTTTCCAGGCAAGAGTACTGGAATGAGTTGCCATTTCCTTCTCCAGGGGATCTTCCTGACTCAGAGATCAAACCCGGGTCTCCCGCATTGTAGGCAGACGCTTTACCCTCTGAGCCACCACTCTGCAATCATTGAACAGTTGCACTTATCTCCCATGCTGATAAGGTCAGGCTTACAATCTTGCATGCTAGACTTCAGCATTATGTGAACCAAGAACTTCCAGATGTCCAAACAGGGTTTAGAAAAAAAAGAGGAAACAGAGATCAAATTACCAACATTCACTGGATCATAGAGAAAGCTGGGGAATTCCAGAAAAACATCTACTTCTGTTTTGTTGACTATATCAAAGCCTTTGACTGTATGGGTCATAGTAAACTGTGGAAAGCTCTTAAAGAGATGAGAATACCAGACCATATCACCTGTCACCAGAGAAATCTGTATGTGGGCCAAGAAGCAATTAGTTAGAACCCTGTATGGAACAACTGATTGGCTCAAGATTGAGAAAGGAGGCTATCTGCTGTCACCTTGTTTGTTTAATCTGTACACTGAGCACATCATGAGAAATGCCAGACTGGATGAGTTACAAGCTGAAATCAAAATAGGTAGGACAAACATCAACAACCTCAGATATGCTAATGATACCACTCTAATGGTAGAAAGCTAAGAGGATCTAAAGAGCCTCTTGATAAGTGTGAAGGAGGAGAGTGAAAGAGCTGGCTTAAAGCTAAATATTTAAAAAACTAAGATCATGGTATCCAGCTCCATTACTTCATGGCAAATAGAAGGGGAAAATGTGGAAGTAGTGACAGGTTTCCTCTTCTTGGGCTCTAAAATCACTGCAGATGGTGACTGCAGCCATGAAATCAGAAGACGTTTGCTTCTTGGCAGGAAAACTATGACAATCTTGACAGTGTGTTGAAAAGCATAGATATTACTTTGCCGACAAAGTCTGTATAATCACGACTATGTCCTTCCCAGTGGTCATGCACAGTTGTGAGAACTGGACCATAAAGAGGGAAGAGCATAGAAGAATTCAGCTCAGTCGCGCAGTCGTGTCTGACTCTTTGTGACCCCAAGAATCGCAGCACGCCAGGCCTCCCTGTCCATCACCAACTCCCGGAGTTCACTCAGACTCACGTCCATTGAGTCCGTGAGGCCATCCAGCCATCTCATCCTCGGTCGTCCCTTTCTCTTCCTGCCCCCAATCCCTCCCAGCATCAGGGTCTTTTCCAATGAGTCAACTCTTCGCATAAGGTGCCCAAAGTACTGGAGCTTCAGTTTTAGCATCATTCCTTCCAAAGAAATCCCAGGGTTGATCTCCTTCAGAATGGACTGGTTGGATCTCCTTGCAGTCCAAGGGACTCTCAAGAGTCTTCTCCAACACCACAGTTCAAAAGCATCAATTCTTCGGCGCTCAGCCTTCTTCACAGTCCAACTCTCACATCCATACATGACCACAGGAAAAACCATAGCCTTGACTAGACGGACCTTAGTCGGCAAAGTAATGTCTCTGCTTTTGAATATACTATCTAGGTTGGTCATAACTTTTCTTCCAAGGAGTAAGCGCCTTTTAATTTCATGGCTGCAGTCACCATCTGCAGTGATTTTGGAGCCCAAAAAAACAAAGTCTGACACTGTTTCTACTGTTTCCCCATCTATTTCCCATGAAGTGATGGGGCCAGATGCCATGATCTTCGTTTTCTGAATGTTGAGCTTTAAGCCAACTTTTCCACTCTCCTCTTTCACTTTCAACAAGAGGCTTTTTAGCTCCTCCTCACTTTCTGCCATAAGAGTGGTGTCATCTGCATATCTGAGATTATTGGTGCCTGTGAACTGTGGTGCTGGAGAATATTCCTGAGAGTCCCTTGGTCAGCAAGGAGATCAACTAGTTGATCTTCAGCGAAATCAGTCCTGAATATTCGTGGAAGAGCTGATGCTGAAGCTGAAACTCCAGTATTTTGATCATCTAATGTGAACAACTGACTCAGTGTAAAAGTCCCTGATCCTGGGAAAGATTGAGGGCAGAAGGAGTAAAGGGTGTCAGAGGATGAGATGGCAGGATGGCATCACTGATGCAATGAACATGCATTTGGGCAAATTTCTGGAGATGGTGAGGAATAGAGATTAGGTATTTATATAGTCTTATTGCAAGAACTCGGAGAAGGCAATGGCAACCCACTCCAGTACTCTTGCCTGGAAAATCCCATGGACAGAGGAGCCTGGTAGGCTACAGTCCATGGGGTCGCTAAGAGTTGGACACGACTGAGCGACTTCACTTTCACTTTTCACTTTCATGTAATGGAGAAGGAAATGGCAACCCACTCCAGTGTTCTTGCCTGGAGAATCCCAGGGATGGGGAGCCTGATGGGCTGCCGTTTATGGGGTCGCACAGAGTCGGACACGACTGAAGCGACTTAGCAGCAGCAGCAGCATTGCAAGAACTGGAAAATTAAGGGTAGAATTACCACTTTTGGAGTAGAGAGTATTTTTAAGTGTGACTGGGACTCTATTAATAATTACACTGGTACAGTGGTCATAAATCAGGACTGTTCTAGGCATATATATACGGTTAACCTAAAGTCAGATGGCCACTACCATGTCAAGTCACATCAGTTAGCAATATTCAAAATTTTGAAGTTTTTGCTCCTACTGCTATTGTTACAACACTTGAAGGCTCACACCCACAAAGCTAAAGGCTAGAAAGGGGAAAGCCGAGGCAATTCCCCATTAACATTTAGCCAGAGTGTGCTTGTCAGGACAACAACCTTCTCTTTCAGAATGAGCCTTCTGCTTATTCTGCCTGAGGGCTTCTATTCAGCAGAACCTGAGTCTTACCTGGACCCCCTAGATTTGACTGAGTCTGGAAATGTTATTGATAGTTTTCTAGTCTCTTCAGAAAGGAGAATGAAATCTAGGTGCAGAGAACCAGTAATCTATCCCACCAGTATTTGGCCTTGATTTCAGGCTGGAAAAGAAGAATCTGCTGTGTTAGAATGAAATGGAGCAGGACCTATGGTCCTTGTTCCCCCGTGTCCTCAGCCTGCCTTAGTCAAAGAATAAGTTTAATCAGAAAAATGAGAACACATGAAAAGAGGAAAACAATCAAAGGAGAACAAATAATAATAATGTATTCGTTAAGCATAATCAAGGAACTTTCTCAAGAGCTATAGATATTCTGAGCCATATCCTGTGAACTCATAAATACTAAAACACCAGGTGGAAGAAGTTAACTACACGATGACCAGACTGTACCCACAGGAGAAGCTGCTACAGTTCTGACAACTGGACTCAGAAATAGGAAAAAACAGACTTTGGAACTCAAGATTAACTGTACCTGAAACAACTTAAGATCATGCTGGTCAAGCCACCAATGATCAATTTGAAGATGAACGTCAGAGATGACTGTGCTGTTTCTGCATGTAGCCCCTCCCGACTCTGTCTATAAAAGCTCTTACCCCCTGCTTGTCAGGGAGGAAGTTGGCCTTTGAACAGATGTCCAGCCTCCCTGACCACCACGCCCCCACCCCAGTTGCCCGTATTTGAAATAAAGCAAACTTTCCTTTCCACCAACCTGGCCTGTTTATTGGCTTTTGTGAGCAGTCAGACCCCACCCTCTTTCAGTAACAAGAGCTCTGAAAATGTGAAGTTCTGAGATTTCCAAGTTCCATCGGTTACTAACTGTTGATCCTAATTCTATTCCTGAAGAAAAAGGCAAAGAGGATGAAGTGGTTTTTTGCACTAATTTTCTGTTAATAAATTATCAATGCATTAATATTTGGTTAAAGCAGCAGGTAAGGTTTTTTTCTAAAAGTATACTGAAAGTAGCATAAAGGAGCTGTGTGGTCAAGAGGAGGATGCCTGAGGAGTTATAAATAGAATGTTTTTGTTCGGTTTACACTCCAGCTTCTGAATTTACAGTGGAATACTTACTAAATTGTTTATTTGGTTTGTCCTTTGGGAGTGGCTTGACAGATACAAAGAAATGTCAGGCAGAATCTACCAGGGAAGAAAACAGAAGCAGAGAGAGAGAAAAACAGAAAATTACCAAGTCAATAACAAAAAGAGACATAAAGACCCAGAGAGATACAGTGAGACAAAGAGAAACACATGCACTTTCCCCAACAAGAGATACAAGTGTACACACACAAACGAGACACACACACATGTCCTGAAAATAATGGAATGGGGCAGACGAGAGAAAGGCCAGAGACAAAGCACACAAAAGTAAAATGAGAGAATCAGTTCTGTTCACTCAGTCGTGTCTGACTCTTTGCGACCCCATGAATTGCAGCATGCTGGGCAGACACTGTCCATCACCATCTCCCGGAGTTCACTCAAACTCACGCCCATTGAGTCGGTGATGCCATCCAGCCATCTCATCCTCTGTCATCCCCTTTTCCCCCTGCCCCCAATCCCCACCAGCTTCAGAGTCTTTTCCAATGAGTCAACTCTTCGCATGAGGTGGCCAAAGTACTGGAGTTTCAGCTTTAGCATCATTCCTTCCAAAGAACACCCAGGGCTGATCTCCTTCAGAATGGACTGGTTGGATGTCCTTGCAGTCCAAGGGACTCTCAAGTGTCTTCTCCAACACCACAGTTCAAAAGCATCAATTCTTATATAAGTTTATTTATTTTAATTGGAGGTTAATTGCTTTACAATATTGTATTGGTTTTGCCATGCATCAACATGAATCCGCCACAGGTATACATGTGATTCACATCCTGAACCCCCTGCCCTCCTCCCTCCCTGTACCATGCCTCTGGGTTGTCCCAGTGCACCAGCCCCAAGCATCCTGTATCCTGCATCAAACCTGGACTGGCAATTCGTTTCACATATGATATTATACATGTTTCTATGCCATTCTCCCAAATCATCCCACCCTCTCCCTCTCCCAGAGTCCAAAAGACTGTTCATATATCTGTGTCTCTTTTGCTGTCTCGCATACAGGGTTATCATTGCCATCTTTCTAAATTCCATATATATGCATTGTATACTGTATTGGTGTTTTTCTTTCTGGCTTACTTCACTCTGCATAATAGGCTCCAGTTTCATCCACCTCATGAGAACTGATTCAAATGTATTCTTTTTAATGGCTGAGTAATACTCTATTGTGTATAGGCACCACAGCTTTCTTATCCATTCATCTGCTGATGGACATCTAGGTTGCTTCCATGTCCTGGCTATTATAAACAGTGCTGAGATGAACATTGAGGTACACATGTCGCTTTCAATTCTGGTTTCCTCAGTGTGTCTGCCCAGCAGTGGGATTGCTGGGTTGATGGACAGGGGGGCCTGGCGTGCTGCGATTCATGAGGTCGCAAAGAGTCGGACACGACTGAGCGACTGAACTGAACTGATGGCAGTCCTGTTTCCAGGTTTTTCAGGAATCTCCTCACTGTTCTCCATAGTGGGTGTACTAGTTTGTATTCGCACCAACAGTGTAAGAGGGTTCCCTTTTCTCTGAACCCTCTCCAGCATTTATTGTTTGTAGACTTTTTGATAGCAGCCATTCTGACTGGCATGAGATGGTACCTCACTGTGGTTTTGATTTGCATTTATCTGATAATGCATGCTGTTGAGCATCTTTTCATGTGTTTGTTAGTGATCTGTATGTCTTCTTTGGAGAAATGTCTATTTAGTTCTTTGGCCCATTTTTTGATTGGGTCATTTATTTTTCTGGAATTGAGCTGCAGGAGCTGCTTGTATATTTTGGGGATTAATTATTTGTCAGTTGCTTCGTTCTCTTGGCAATCTTGATTCCAGTTTGCCCTTCATCCAGTCCAGCATTTCTCATAATGTACTCTGAATGTAATTTAAAAGAGCAGGGTGACAATATACAGCTTTAATATACTCCTTTCCCAATTTGGAATCAGTCTGCTATTCCATGTCCAGTTCTAACTGTTTCTTCTTGACCTGCATGCAGATTTCTCAGGAGGCAGGTCAGGTAGTCGAGTACTCTCATCTCTTTCAGAATTTTCCACAGTTTGTTGTGATCCACACAGTCAAAGGCTTGGCATAGTCAATAAAGCAGAAGTAAATATTTTTCTGGAACTCTCTTGCTTTTTCAATGATCTAACAGATGTTGGGAATTTCATCTCTGGTTCCTGTGCCTTTTCTAAATCCAACTTGAACATCTGGAAGCGCACAGTGCAAGTACTGTTGAAGCCTGGCTTGGAGAATTTTGAGCATTACTTTGCAAATCTGTGAGATGGTGATTTGAACATTCTTTGCCATTTACTTTCTTTGGGATTGGTATGAAAACTGATCTTTTCCAGTCCTTTGGCCACTTCTGAGTTCTCTAGATTTGCTGGCATGTTAAGTACAGCACTCACAGCATCATCTTTTAGTATTTGAAATAGCTCAACTGGAATTCCATCATCTCCACCAGCTTTGTTCACAGTGATGCTTCCTAAGGCCCACTTGACTTCACATTCCAGGATGTCTGGCTCTAGGTGAGTGATCACACCATCGAGGTTATCTGGGTTGTGAAGATATTTTTTGTACAGTTCTGTGTATTCTTGCCACCTCTTAGTATCTTCTGCTTCTGTTAGGTCCATACCATTTCTGTACTTTATTGTGCCCATCTTTGCATGAAATGTTCCCTTGGTATCTCTAATTTTCTTGAAGAGATCTCTAATCTTTCTCATTTTATTGTTTTCCTCTATTTCTTTGCATTGATCACTTCACTTCAGTTCAGTTCAGTTCAGTTGTTCAGTCGTGTCTGACTATTTGCAACCCCATGGATCGCAGCACACCAGGCCTCCCTGTCCATCACCAACTCCTGGAGTTCACTCAAACTCATGTCCCTCGAGTTGGTGATGGCATCCAGCCATCTCATACTCTGTTGTCCCCTTCTCCTCTTGCCCCCAATCCCTCCCAGCATCAGAGTCTTTTCCAATGAGTCAACTCTTCGCATGAGGTGGCCAAAGTATTGGAGTAGGAGGGCTTCATTATCTCTCCTTGCTATTCTTTGGAACTCTGCATTCAAATGGGCAATTCTTTCCTTTTCTTCTTTGCCCTTTGCTTCTCTTCTTTCACAGGCATTTGTAAGACCTCCTCAGACATCCATTTTGTCTTTTTCACTTCTTTTTCTTGGTGATGGTCTTGATCACTGCCCCCTGTACAATGTCACAAACCTATGTCCATAGTTCTTCAAACACTCTGTCAGATCTAATAACTTGAATCTATTTGTCACTTCCACTGTATAATCATGTGGGATTTGATTTAGACCACTGAATGGTCTAGTGGTTTTCCCTACTTTTCTCAATTAAAGCCTGAATTTTGCAATAAAGTGTTCATGATCTGAGCCACAGTCAGCTCCCAATCTTGTTTCTGCTGACTGTATAGTGCTTCTCCATCTTTGGATACAAAGAATATAATCAATCTGATTTCAGTTTGACCATCTGATGATGTCCATGTGTAGAGCCTTCTCTTGTGTTGTTGGAAGAAGGTGTTTGCTATGACCAGTGCCTTCTCTTGGCAAAACTCCATTATCCTTTTCCTGAAGTGGCCACAGGACTAGAAAAAGTCAGTTTTCATTCCAATCACAAAGAAATGCCTTTCCAAAGAATGTTCAAACACCACACAATTGCACTCATCTCTCCTGCTAGTAAAGTAATGCTCAAAATTCTGCAAACTAAGTTTCAACAGTACATGAACCAAGAACTTCCAGATGTTCAAGCTGCATTTAGAAAAGGCAGAGGAACCAGAGATCAAATTGCCGACATCTGTTAGATCATCAAAAAAGCAAGAGAGTTCCAGAAAAACATCTACTTCTGCTTTATCAACTACACCAAAGTCTTTGTGTGCTTAACAACAAACTGTGAAAAATTCTTCAAGAGATGAGAATACCAGACCACCTGACCTGCCTCCTGAGAAATCTGCATGCAGGTCAAGAAGGAACAATCAGAGCTGGACTTGGAACAACAGATGGTTCCAAATTGGGAAAGGAGTATGTCAAGGCTGTATATTGTCACCCTGCTTATTTAACTTACATGCAGAGTACATCAAGATTGACAGAATAAATATCAATAACCTCAGATAGGCAGATGACACACTCTTATGGCAGAAAGCAAAGAAGAACCAAAGAGTCTCTTGATGAAAGTGAAAGAGGAGAGTGAAAAATTTGGCTTAAAACTCAACATTCAAGAAACGAAGATCATGACATTTGGTCCCATCAATTCATGGTGAGTAGATAGCCAAATGATGGATTCCGTGACAGACTTTATTTTCTTGAGCTCAAAATCACTGCAGATGTTGACTGCAGCTATGAAATTAAAAGACACTTTCTCCTTGGAAGAAAATCTATGACAAATCTAGATAGCATGTTAGAAAGCATAGACATTACTTTGCCGAAATTGTCCATCTAGTCAAAGCTGTGGTTTTTCCAGTAGTCATGTATGGATGTGAGAATTGGACCATAAAGAAAACTGAGCACTGAAGAACTGATGTTTTGGAACTCTGGTATTGGAGAAGACTCTTGCACTGCAGGGAGATCAAACCAGTCCATCATAAAGAAAATTAATCTTGAATATTCATTGGAAGGACTGACTGAAGCTGAAGCTCCAATACTTTTGCTACCTGATACAAAGAGCTGACTCATTAGAAAATACCCTGATGCTGGGAAAGTTTGAAGGCAGGAGGAGAATGGGATGGTAGAGGATGAGATGGTTGGATGGCATCACTAACTCAGTGGACATGAGTTTGAACATGCTGCAGGATTTGGTGATGGAAAAGGAAGCCTCTCCCTCTCCACAGAGTGTGTTGCAGTCCATGGGGTCACAAAGCATCGGACACAACCAAGCAACTGAACTGACTAACTGAATAAGAAAAAGACTAATAAGTCTTTTTGACTTATTTTGACTAATAAGTCAATGGAAATGGACAAAAGATACTAGCAGGTAATTCACTGAAGAACAAATACAAATGGCTTACAAATATAAGGAAGCTGAATTGGCTTGCAACTGAAAGGTAAAAAAAAAAAACAACTTTTCTTAACTATCCATGGGAAAGCTAAGACTGAAAAAGATAGCATCTAATTCTAGCAGAAAAAATGGGAATCCTGGCAATCTTACAACAGCCACATTCACTCAGTCGTGTTCAACTCTTTGTGACCCCTGTGAACTTTAGTCCACCAGGCTCCTCTGTTCATGGAATTCTCCAGGCATGAATATTGGAGTGGGTTGCCATTTCCTTCTCCAGAGGATCTTTCCTACCCAGGAATGGAATCTGGGTCTGCTGCATGGCAGGCAAATTCTTTGTTATCTGGGCTACCAGGGAAGCCAATACAAATTAATATAACCTATGGCAAAGTAATTTGTCTATGAAACTGTGAAATGTGCATTCCCTTTAACTTAATATTTCTTTTCCTAGAACACTAAACACCAGATATAACATGAATTGCAGAGAAATTTTCATGACATGATTCCTATTTAGTTAAGTAAGGTATATGCAGATGTGTGTGTCTGTTGTAATGTGTGTGTCTATAGCTGGTTCCATATAAAATGAGGTAAGGTTAGGATGGTAGGATAAAATTAGGAAAATGAGTACTTTGGAAAAGAAAGGTTTTATTTCTTTCTATATTTTCATTTCAGAAGTAGTGTCATGTCCATCAACAGATGAGTAGATGAAGATATTGTTGTCCTTGTTCAGTCTCTAAGTCAAGTCTTACTCTTTCTAACCCCATGGACTGCAGCACACCAGACTTCCCTGTCTTTCACTGTCTCCTAGAATTTGCTCAAACTCATGTCCATTGAGTCAGTGATGCTATCCAATCATCTCATCTTCTGTCACTCCCTTCTCCTCCTGCCCTTGATCTTTCCCAGAATCAGGGTCTTGCCCAGTTGGCCAAGGTATTGGAGCTTCAGCCTCAGCATCAGTCCTTCCAATGAATATTCAGGGTTGATTTCCTTTAGGATTGACTGGTTTGATCTCCTTGCAGTCCAATACCAATAAAGAAGATGAAATACATATATACAATGGACTATAACTCAGCCATAGAAAAGAATAAAGCAATGTCATTTGCAGCCTCATGGATGGACTTAGAGATTATCATAATGAGTAAAGTAAGTAGGTTAGAGAAAAACAAATATCATATGAATTGTTTATATGTAGTTTCTTAAAAATAATGGTACAAATGAAATTATTTACAAAATAGAAATTGAGTCACAGATGTAGAAAACAAACTTATGGTTACCAGTGGAAAAGGGAGGGGTGGAGGGAGAAGCTGGGAGATTTGGATTGACATTTTGGTAAATTGTTTCATTCATGTCTGGACACCCATGGGAGTTCTCCAGGCAAGAATATTGGAGTGGGTTGGCATGCCTTCCCCCAGGGAATATTCCCAACCCAGGGATGGAACCCACATCTTTTACATTTCCTGCATTGGCAGGAAGGTTCTTTATCACTAGCACCACCTGAGAAGCCCATTATACATAAAACAGGAAACTAATAAAGACTTACCTACTATATAGCAGAGGGAACTCTACTCAACACTCTGCAATAATCTCTATAGGAAAAGAATTTTTACAAACTGGATATATGTTTATGTATAACTGATTCACTTTGCTATACAACAGAAAGTAATATATTTTAAATCAACTATAGTAAAAAAATTGTTTAAAAAAAGTAGGGCCTATCAACAGGTGAATGAATAAAGAAAAAGTGTTAAAGTGAAATCGCTCAGTCATGTCTGACTCTTTGCAACCCCATGGACTGTAGCCTATCAGGCTCCTCCATCCATAGGATTTCCCAGGCAAGGGTGCTGGAGTAGATTGCCATTTCCTTCTCCAGGGTATCTTCCCAACTCAGGGATCAAACCCTGGTCTCCCTCATTGCAGCCAGACGCTTTACCGTCTGAGCCACCAGGGAAGCCAAATAAAGAAACTGTAGCTTATATACACAATAGAATAGTACTGAGCTTCTAAAAGGAAAACCTGAGATTTGTGACAACCTGGATGAAGCTGGAGGACATTAAGCTAAGTGCAATCAGCCAAACACAGAATAAGTATCACATGATCTCACCTGTATGTGAAATCTAAAAATAACAGTCAATGTCATAGTAACAGAGCAGAACAGTGGCTACCTGGTGCTAGAGGGAAAAGGGGATATAAGGATCAAGGGAACAAATTTTCAGTTATAAGATGATTAAGTCTGGAGACCTATTGTATTACCTGGTGACTATAATGAATTATAATGTATTATATACTTGAAATTTTCTAAGACAGTAGATCTTAAGTGTTCTCACCACAAAATGAAAGGGCATAAACTATGGAAAGTGATGGATATGTTAACTAGTTTGTGATAATAATTTCACAATATATATTATATATACAAACATCACATTTTATACCTTAAACACGTATGATTTTGTCAAAATAATTTTTTTAAAGTTTTAAAGTGCTAACTTTTCCAAAATTAGAGTATTAAATTTAAGCACATCATCTGTAAATTGAATAAAGTATTTGACTTTATTTCTCCCTATAACTAATGTGGTTTTCTTCAATTCCCCCACATATTCTTCAGTTTAGCTCTATTTGTTATATCACAATCACTCAACAAATATTTGCTGAACAAGTGAATGAATGGCCAGGCATGGTCTACCTTTTATCTGTCTGGAATCCTTTTTATCCTCCAAAATACAGCAGCTAGTTTTTATTTTTTACTTGGCTTATTTATTTATACTGAGCTTATTAGTCATCAATATTTTCAAGACTTTTTAAAATTACTTTCATCTTCCTAGGGATTTAATTAGCACTCAATTCCCCATCTGCCTTCTGCCTCTCACCTCTCCTCCTCCACTCCGAAACTGGAAAGCACGCATCTGTCTGTGTGCTCATTTTTAATCATTGATTTAGGCATTGTATTATAAGAAATGAATACTTTTCTAATTTAAAGGATAATTATATGAAATTATTTGAGGAATTGTTTCTTGAATTTGAAGAATTAATTACTGGGCTCAATCATGTATGTTTTATTATTATTATTATTATGTTAAAAATAATTTCCCAGTTAACCAGAGGGACGGAGAGATTAATTTAGCTGTGAAAATAAAGAAATACATTCCCCCCCAAAAATAACAAAGTATGTTAGATTAGTCCACATTTTCTACAGTGATAGTCAAAATGTGCTTTTTTTCACAACATATCTGAAGTCCCTGCTTCCTAAATCCAGAGTGACTTATTTGGCTTATGAAGAACCCTCTTCTAAATCAATGAAAGAGATTGTTTACGCCTCTTTCCAAAAGATCTGGCTACTTTATCTAAGTGATGTGTTCAGTTCAGTTCAGTTCAGTCACTCAGTCATGTCCGACTCTTTGCTGACCCCATGAATCGCAGCATGCCAGGCCTCCCTGTCCATCACCAACTCCCGGAGTTCACCCAGACTCACCTCCATCGAGTCCGTGATGCCATCCAGCCATCTCATCCTCGGTCGTCCTCTTCTCCTCCTGCCCCCAATCCCTCCCAGCATCAGGGTCTTTTCTAATGAGTCAACTCTTCGCATGAGGTGGCCAAAGTACTGGAGCTTCAGGTTTAGCATCATTCCTTCCAAA
The DNA here is from genome assembly GCA_006408695.1 of Aepyceros melampus. Classification (NCBI taxonomy): domain Eukaryota; kingdom Metazoa; phylum Chordata; class Mammalia; order Artiodactyla; family Bovidae; genus Aepyceros; species Aepyceros melampus. The sequence goes on from SJXQ01003187.1 coordinate 63,153, forward strand.
GAAATCCCAGGCCTGATCTCCTTCAGAATGGACTGGTTGGATCTCCTTGTAGTCCAAGGGACTCTCAAGAGTCTTCTCCAACAGCACAGTTCAAAAGCATCAATTCTTCGGCACTCAGCCTTCTTCACAGTCCAACTCTCACATCCATACATGACCACAGGAAAAACCATAGCCTTGACTAGACGGACCTTAGTTGGCAAAGTCATGTCTCTGCTTTTGAATATACTATCTAGGTTGGTCATAACTTTTCTTCCAAGGAGTAAGCGCCTTTTAATTTCATGGCTGCAGTCACCATCTGCAGTGATTTTGGAGCCCAAAAAAACAAAGTCTGACACTGTTTCTACTGTTTCCCCATCTCTTTTCCATGAAGTGATGGGACCAGATGCCATGATCTTAGTTTTCTGAAAGTTGAGCTTTAAGCCAACTTTTTCACTCTCCTCTTTCACTTAGGCAGAGTTTTATTGTCATTGTTGTTGTTTATTGTTTCAAATTACTCTTCCTTAATCATCTAAAACTGGAAGAAAAATAAACATTCTTTTAATTACTTGACATATGCTAACTGATCCTTTCTTTTCTTTTAATAATTTTATTTATTTATTTATTTTTGGCTGTGTTGGGTCTTTGTTGCTACCTGCCAGCTTTTTTTCCAGTTATAGGAGTAGGGGCTGCTCTCTAGTTGTGATGCATGGGCTTCTCACGGTGCTAGCTTCTCTTGTTGCAGAGCACATACTCTACAGCATGTGAGCTTCAGTAGTTGCAACACATGGGCTCAGTAGTTGCAGGTCCCAGATTCTGGAGCACAGGTTTAGTAGCTGTGGTACATGGGCTTAGTTGCCATGTGGCATGTGGGATCTTCCAGCACCAGGGATTAAATCCATATCTCCTGCATTGGCAGCGGATTCTTATCCACTGAGCCATGAGGGAAGACTCTAACTCATGTATTCTTAAAATATGTTATTAAGTAGCTACTTTATATCCATTTTAAAGATGAAGAAATTAAAATTTAGGGTAATTACTTAACTAAGATCTTACTGATTATTTTGTTGTTCAGTCGCTAAGTCATGTCCAACTCTTTCAGAACCCATGGACTACAGCACACCAGGCTTCCCTGTTTGTCCTTCACCATCTCCCAGAATTTGCTCTAACTCATGTCCTTTGAGTTGATGATGCTATCAAACAATTTCATCCTCTGTTGCCTCCTTCTCCTCCTGCCCTCAATCTTTCCCAGCATCAGGGTCTTTTCTAATGAGTCGGCTCTTTGCATCATGTGGCCAAAGTATTGGAGCTCCAGCTTCAGTGGCTTCAGCTTCAGGTTGTTTCTTAAGTAAATTTAACTCAAAATTATCAATAACCACTGAGGCATATTCAGGGGTGGCATGACCTGTGCCACAACACTAGCCCATGGAGAACACGAGAGGCAATCTAGTTTCTGGAGAAAATTCCCAATACTCTTTGAGAAGAATTTACAGTAAAACTAGTTTCCACAGAGATGGAGAGAAGTCAACAAAATATCATTTTAAGGTATCATTTTCTCTCTGGGTAAAATCCCAGGAAATGATTGATTATTAGGTATAAACAAAATCCTAACACATAAAATTAATTTTCTTATTATTTTTATCTTTCACAGACATTGGCTTGATCCAAAAGTCCGTTTTAACAATGACCTGTCTTTCTCTAAGAAAATGTTAATTGTGAATTAGAAAGTAGAGGTTCTCATTTTAGTAAAAAATTTTAATGAAAAAAACCTTTACTATGTTTGTATTTTATCCACAAAGATTCTGCGTCTGATCATTAGTAATAACCAAATATCACTACATACTATATATTTCTAACATATATTTTCCACTCTATATAATACTCTTATTTGGAGAATTTAAGCTGCTTCATCATGATTTATGATGGTTAATCTATCCAAGGAATTTCTCATTTTACCAAAAATGTAAAGACATAACTCGTTTTATTGTTATTCTCTTTACTGGGCTTTGCAGGTGTTATTTTTTCCACAAATCAAAGTTTTATGGCAATCCTGCATGGATAAAAATCTATCAACACCATTTTTCCAACACCAATTTTTTTAATTAAAGTGTATGCTTTGTTTTTACACATAATGCTATTGTACATTGGTAGATGCTAGTATATTGTAAGCATAGCATTTATACGCACTGGGAAACCAAAAAGCATGTGATGCATATTACTGTGGTGATCTGGAACTGAGCCCACAATATCTCCTAGGTATCCCTGCCATTATATATCCACTGGAAGGGTCAGTAAACTTAACAGAACTGAAATATAGTATTTTACATTGTAGCTTTTAAATAAAGATTAATTAAATACATGGTTTACTGTAAGTTTTCAAATACAAAGGACTTCCTTAGCCATCCAGTGGTTAAAATTCTGCACTCCCATTGCAGCAGGCACAGGTTCAATCCTTGTAAGGGAACTAAGATCCTGCATGCCACCAGGTACAACCAAAAAATATATATATATAATATTTTTATATATTTATATAGGTATTATATATATGCAAGAAGATAATTAAAGAACTTGACAGAAAATATATACCATTACTTACAGAAATTTTTGCTTATGTTCCACAAAAAAATAGGCTGTAAATAGAAATTGTCCATCATTATCCCCGTCTCTGCTAACCTCCAACCACATTGCCCTTTTCACTATTCCTCTAAGGTGCCAACTGTGTTCTTGCCCCAAAGATTTTGCTCTTGTCATTTCCATTTGACTAGTTTTGTATTTCTAAATCGCAGAATACCCCCAAAACCACAAGACTTAACAATAAGCCTTTACAATCTCACATTTTCTGTGAATCAGACTTCAGCAGGGACTTAGCTGGGTGCTCTGGAACAAATTTTCTTATGAGGTTGCATTAAGATGTCAGCTGGGGCTGTTATCACCTGACGCTTGATCACGGGCCCTAGGGTCCACTTCCAAGAGAACGTCTCACATAGCTGGGAAGGTGGTGCTAGCTATTCAGTTCAGTCAGTCAGTCAGTTGTGTCTGACTCTTTGTGACTGCAGCACACAAGACTTCCCTGTCCGTCACCAACTCCCAGAGCTTGCTCAAAATCATGCCCATCCAGTCGGTGATGTCATCCAATCATCTCATCCTCTGTTGTACCCTTCTCGTCCTGCCTTCAATCTTTCCCAGCATCAGGGTCTTTTCCAATGAGTCACTTCTTCTGTGATTCTTGCCCCCTTTCCACATCAGGTGGCCAAAGTATTGGGTTTCAGCTTCAGCATCAGTCCTTCCAATGAATATTTAGGACTGATTTCCTTCAGGATGGACTGCTTGGATCTCCTTGCTGTCCAAAGGACTCTCAAGAGTCTTCTCCAACACCACAGTTCAAAAGCATCAATTCTTAGGTGCTCAGCTTTCTTTGTAGTCTAACTCTCACATCCGTACATGACTACAGGAAAACCCATAGCTTCAACTAGACGGACCTTTGTTGGCAACATAATGTCTCTGCATTTTAGTATGCTACTAGTTTGGTTGCTCTTGCCTGGAGAATCCCAGGGAGAGAGAGCCTGGTGGGCTTCCATCTATGGGGTTGCACAGAGTCAGACACGACTGATGCGACTTAGCAGCAGCAGCAGCAGCAGTTTGGTTGTAGTTTTTTTTCCAAGGAGCAAGCGTCTTTTAATTTCATAGCTGCAGTCACCATCTGCAATGATTTTTTAGTCCAAGAAAATAAATTCTGTCACTGTTTCTCCATCTATTTGCCATGAAGGGATGGAACCAGATGCCATGAACTTCATTTCATGAATGTTGAGTTTTAAGCCAGCTTTTTCACTCTCCTCTTTCACTTTCACCAAGAGGCTCTTTAGTTCTTCTTTGTTTTCTGCCATAAGGATGGTGTCATCTGCATATCTCAGGTTACTGATATTTCTTTCACAATCTTAATTCCAGCTTCTGCTTCATCTAGGCAGGCACTTCACATAATGTACCCTGCATATAAGTTATATCAGCAGAATGACAATATACAGCCTGAGGTACTTCTTCCCAATTTGGAACCAGTCTGTTGTTCCATGTCCAGTTCTAACTGTCACATCTTGACCTGCATATAGATTTCTCAGGAGACAGATAAGGTGATCTGATTTTCCCAACTCTTGAAGAATTCTCCACAGGTTGTTGTGAACCACACAGTCAAAGGCTTTGGCATAGTCAGTAAGCAGAAGTAGATTATTTTCTGGAACTCTCTGGCTTTTATGATGATCCAGCGGACTTTGGCAGTGTGATCTCTGGTTCCTCTGCCTTTTCTAAATACAGCTTGAACATCTGGAAGTTCATGGTTCACATACTGCTGAAGCCTTGCTTGGAGATTTTTGAGCATTACTTTGCTAACATGTGAAAGTGAAAGTCACTCAGTCATGTCCGACTCTTTGTGACCCCATGGACTGTATAGGCCAGAATACTGGAGTGGGTAGCCTTTCCCTTCTCCAGGGGATCTTCCCAACCCAGGGATCGAACCCAGATCTCCCACACTGCGGGCAGATTCTTTACCAGCTGAGCCACAAGGGAAGCTAGCATGTGAGAAGAGTGCAATGTGAGGTATTTTGGACATTCTTTGGCATTGCCTTTCTTTGGGATTGGAATGAAAAGTGACCTTTTACATTCCTGTGGCCACTGCTGAGTTTTTTAAATTTGCTGGCATATTGAGTGCAGCACTTTCATAGTATCATCTTTTAGGATTTGAAATAGCTCAGCAGAAATTCCATCAGTTCCACCAGCTTTGTTCATAGTGATGCTTCCTAAGGCCCACGGGACTTCACATTCCAGGATGTCTGGTTCTAGATGAGTGATTACATCATCGTGATTATCTGAGTCATGAAGATTTTTTTTTTGTATAGCTCTTCCATGTATTCTTGCCTCCTCTTCTTAATATCTTCTGCTTCTGTTAGATCCATACCATTCTGTACTTTATTATGCCCATTTTTGCATGAAATGTTCCCTTGGTATCTCTAATTTTCTTGAAGATATCTCTCATCTCCCATTCTGTTGTCTTCCTCTATTTCTTTGCATTTATCACTTAGGAAGGCTTTCTTGTTTCTCCTTGATATTCTTTGAAACTCTGCATTCAGATGGGTATTTCCTTTTCTCCTTTGCCTTTCACTTCTCCTTTTCTCAGCTATTTGTAAGTCCTCCTCAGACAACCATTTTGCCTTCTTGCATTTCTTCTTCTTGGCAATGGTCTTGATCTCCTGTACAATGTTATGAACCTCCATCCATAGTTCTTTGGGAACTCTGTCTATCAGACCTAATCCCTTGAATCTAATTGTCACATCCGTATAATAGTAACGGATTTTATTTAGGTCAGACCTGAATGGTTTAGTGATTTTCCCTACTTTCTTCAATTTAAGTCTGAATTTGACAATAAGGAGTTAATGATCTGAGCTAAAGTCAGCTGCTGGTCTTCTTTTTGCTGACTGTATAGAGCTTCTCCATCTTTGGCTGCAAAGAATATAATCAATCTGATTTTGGTATTGACCATCTGGTTGATGTCCATGTGCAGAGTCTTCTCTTGTGTTGTTGGAAGAGGGTGTTTGCTATGACTATTACATTCTCTTGAAAAATTCTGATAGCCTTTGACTTGCTTCATTTTGTACTCCATGGCCAAATTTGTCTGTTATTCCAGGAATCTCTTGACTTCCTACTTTGCATTCCAGTCCCCTGTAATGAAAAGAACATCTTCTTGGGTGTTAGTTCCAGAAGGTCTTGTAGGTCTTTATAATACCATTCAACTTCAGCTTTTCAGTATTACTCTTGGGGCATCAATTTGGATTACTGTAATATTGAACGGCTTGCCTTGGAAGTAAACAGAGGTCATTCTGTTGTTTTTGAGATTGCACCTAAGTACTGTATTTCAGGCTCTTGTTGACTATGAGGGCTACTCCATTTCCTCTAAGGGATTCTTGCCCACAGTAGTAGATATAATGGTGACCTGAATTAAATTTGCCCATTCCAGTCCATTCTAGTTTGCTGGTTACTAAAATGTCGATGTTTACACTTGTCATCTTCTGTTTGACCACTTTCAATTTACCCCAATTCATGGACCTAACATTTCAGGTTCCTATGCAATGTTGTTCTTTATAGCATTGGACTTTACTCCCATCACCAGTCACATCTACAACTGGGCGTTCTTTTCACTTTGGCTCCATCTCTTCATTCTTTATGGAGTTATTTCTCCACTCTTCCCCAGTAGCATATTGGGCACCTACTGACCTGGCGAGTTCATCTTTCATTGTCGTATCTTTTTGCCTTTTTATACTGTTCATGGGTTTCTCAAGGCAAGAATACTGAAGTGGTTTTCCATTCCCTTCTCCAGTGAACCATGTTTTGTCAGAACTCTCCACCATGATCCATCTGTCTTGGGTGGCCCTACACAGCATGGCTCATAGTTCAATTGAATTAGATAAGGCTGTGGTCCATGTAATCAGTTTGATTAGTTTTCTGTAATTGTGGTTTTCATTTTTTCTGCCCTATGATAAGGATAAGAGGCTTATGGAAGTTTCCTGATGGGAGAGACTGACTGGGGGGGAAACTAGGTCTTGTTCTGATGGGAGGGGCAATGTTCATTTCAGTTCAGTCACCAGTCCTGTCCGACTCTTTGCAACGCTATGGACTGAAGCACGCCAGGCCTCCCTGTCCATTACAAACTCCTGGAGTTTACTCAAACTCATGTCCGTTAAGTTGGTGATAACATCCAACCATCTTATCCTCTGCCGTCCCCCTTTCCACCTTCGATCTTTCCCAGCATCAGGATCATTTGCAGTGAGTCAGTTCTTCCCATCTGGTGGCTGAAGAACTGGAGTTTTAGCCTCAGCATCAGGCCTTCCAATGAATATTCAGGACTGATTTCCCTTAGGATGGACTGGTTGGATCTCCTTGCTGTCCAAAGGACTCTCAAGGGTCTTCCCCATCAGCACAGTTCAAAAGCATCAATTCTTTGGCACTCAGCTTTCTTTATAGTCCAACTCTCACGTCCATACATGACGCTGGAAAAACCATAGCTTTGACTAGATGGACTTTTGTTGACAAAAGTTGACAAAAGTTTTGTTGTCTCTGCTTTTTAATATGCTGTCTAGGTTGGTCATAACTTTTCTTCCAAGGAGTAAGTGTCTTTTAATTTCATGGCTGCAATCACCATCTGCAGTGATTTTGAAGCCCAAGAAAATAAAGTCTGCCACTATTTCCACTGTTTCCCCATCTATTTGCCATGAAGTGATGGGACCAGATGCCATGATCTTCATTTTCTGAATGTTGAGCTTTAAGTCAACTTTTTCACTCTCCTCTTTCACTTTGATCAAGAGGCTCTTTAGTTTTTCTTCACTTTCTGCCATAAGGATGGTGTCATCTGCATATCTGAGGTATTGATATTTCTCCCAGCAATCTTGATTCCAGCCTGTCTTTCATCCAGCCTGGCATTTCTCATGATGTACTCTACATATAAATTAAATAAGCAGGATGATAGCATACATCCTTGACATATCCTTATTTAAAACCAGTCTGTTGTTCCATTTCCAGTTCTAACTGTTGCTTCTTGACCTGCATACAGATTTCTCAGGAGGTAGGTGAGGTGGTCTCATATTCTCATCTCTTGAAGAATTTTCCATTTGTTGTGATCCACACAGTCAAAGGCTTTGGCATAGTCAATAAAACAGAAGTCATGTTGAATAAATCTTTAATCCAATTTTCTGTTGATGGGTGGGGCTCTGTTCCCTTTCTGTTGTTAGACCTGAGATCAGACTGTAGTGGAGGTAATGAATAGTGACCTCCTTCAAAAGGTCCCATGCACGCACTGCCACACTCAGTATCCCTGACCCTGCAGCAAGCCACTGTCGACTCATGCCTCTGATGAAACTCCTGGACATTCACAGGCAAAGTCTGAGTCAGTCTTTTGTGAGGTCACCACTCCTTTCTCCTGGGTCCTAGTTTGCACAAAATTTTGTTTGTGTACTCCAAGAGTCTGTTTTCCCAGTCCTGTGCATGTTCTGTAATCAAATTCCACTGGCCTCGAAAGTCAAATCCCTGGGGGTTCTCAGTCCCTTTGCCAGATCCTCATGTTGGGAAATATGTTGTGGGCCATAGAACTTTCTTAACAGTGCAAGAATTTATTTAGTATAATTGTTCTGCAGTTTGTGGGTCTTCTGCTTGGCAACTCTATGGTGGGGTTAATGGTGACCTCCTCCAAGAGTGCTTATGCAACACACTGTGCGACCCAGATCTGCTGCACCCAGAGACCCTGCCCCTGCACAGGCCACTAATGACCTGTACCTCCACAGGAGACACTCAAACACTCAAAGGCAGGTTTGTCTAAGTCTCTGTGGGGTATCCAGGTCCTGGTGCACACAAGCTTTTGTTTGAGCCTTCCGAGCATCTCTGGCAGGTATGGTGTTTGGTTCTAAACATGATTTGTCTTGCTGAGGCTTCTCCTTTGACCTTGAACATGGGGTATCTTTTTTTGCTGGGATCCAACATTCTCCTGTCAATGATTGTTCGGTAGCAAGTTGTCATTTTGGAGATCTCGCCGAAGATGAGTGCACCTCCTTCTACTCCTCCATCTTGTGCAGGTCATCTGGCTGTTGGCAAGATATATTATTAATAGGTCTTCACCATATAGCCCCCCTCCATAGATTACTTGAACATCTTGAAACTGCAGCTAGCTTTCCCCCGGAAATGTTCCAGAAACCGAGGTGGAAGAAACAATGTCTTTACATCCAAACCTCAAAATTTGCACGCCATCACTTCCACTGTATTCCACCGGTCACATATTAATAGACCAATCCTGATACAATGTAAGAGGGGATTAAAAAAGGGCATAGCAAGAGGTAAAGATAATTGGAAGCTGCTACCACACTCCTCTCAGATCCTTTTACTTTCTGTTAGCTCACCTAATTCAGGTCGTTGTTGAAATATGATCTCCTTACTTGTTTAAAATAGATTGCCCTGACCTATGACTATCTATCTCACTACCCCACATTGCTTTTATAGCACTTTTCAATGCCTGAAATTATATGTTTATTCCCTTATGTATTTTTTTAATCATATATCCCCCAAGCTTTGTTGTTCTGTCCAAGTGCAGGTCAATCATTGAGCATAGTGCCCTGGCATAGAGTGGACATTCAGTAAAAATTGTTTAAATAGATGAATTAGTAGTAATGACTTTACATGCAGTTCTTCATGCTCTGTCATACAGGTTTACAACTGCACATAGAGCAAAATATTAGCAGTAACCTGAAGGATAGCAAATCACAAGACTAGAGCTCTCTAATATTACTTTTAAGTGAACTGTAGTGTTTGTTAGTAGTTAAGATTTTTTATATTCAATATAAATTATTTTTAATTAAGGGGGATTTCCAGAAGTTTGAAATATTTTAATTAGTGTGTATATATATATATATATATATATATATAATTAAAAAGGTAAATTGTTTTAAATATTCAAGTTTAATAAAAAAAAAAAAAAAACAATAAGCTACCAGGAGAAAGTATTTGGAAATAAATGTAGATGAATGGAGACGTTCATTTTGAAAGGGGAATAATATCATTTAATACCACTTATCTAATACTTCTGGTTCATGGAGCTTTTTATTATTTCAGTACCTGATACACATACACATTATGTATCATTCCAGCACTGAAAAACTGATGCTTTCGACTGTGGTGCTGGAGAAGACTCTTGAGAGTCGCTTGGATTGCAAGGTGATCAAAGCAGTCAACCCTAAAGGCAATCAACTCTGAATATTTATTGGAAGAACTGATGCTGAAGCTGAGGCTCAAATACTTTGGCCACCTGGTGCGAAGAGCCAACTCATTGGAAAAGATCTTGACGCTGGAAAGACTGAGAGCAGGAGGAGAAGGAAGCAACAGAGGATGAAATGGTTGGGTGGCATCTTCAACTCAATGGATATGAGTTTGAGCAAACTCTGGGAGGCAAGGAAAGTCAGGCGTGCTGCAGTCCATGGGGCTGCAGAGTCAGGCATGACTGAGCAACTCTACAACAACAATTATTCTATTACTGAACTAAGTGAAGAAAAGAGCATACTTGTTTTAAATATATGAAAGATTTCTTTCTATACTGACCCTGCTCTCCTACCCACAACTCTCCAGGAGATAAAATTGCAACTTACCATTTCCATGCTTAAGAGTATAATCAAAGTTAAAACCTAATACTTAAGTTTCAACAAAGATGCTGTAGTTCACACTCTGTACAAAAAAAGAATGCTTATTTTCTATCAAATACTCGTTTCTGCAAAGTTTCTGCACCTATGCAATTAGATTATCATGGTGATAATCTTCTCAGACTAAAAGCTCTCACTGTGAATGTAATTATTCCAGCTTTAATCTTTTTTAATTGAGTAGGAAGGCAGAAAGTCGGTCACTGAAATTCTAACTCTAAGATCAAAGTAAGCAAAGGATGTTCATTCTAAAGTGGATTGCTAGATAATTAGCAAAATTCTGATTCACCTTGCCTGGAGTGTGTTTTATGCATCTAAAGTTTTAAAAGCTCCCTGTGTGACTTTAATGTGCAGGCTGTGCTGAGAACCATTACATTTGAAAGGAGTTTGTGCCCAACAATTTTAATCCTCTCTTCCCAAAACTAATTCTCCTCTTTTCCTTCTATTATACTTCATATGACATGATTTCAGGATTCCTTCTATCTTCTTAGTCCCATAAATATTGTTGTTGCTGTTATTGCTGTCTAGTCGCTAAGTTATGTCCAAATCTTTGCAACCTCATGGACTGCAGCATGCCAGGCTCCCATATCCTTTGCTATCTCCCAGAGTTTGCTCAGATTCATGTCCATTGAGTCAGTGACGAGTGATGCCCTCCAACCATCTCATTCTTTGTCGCCCTCTTCACCTCCTGCCCTAATCTTTCCTAGCATCAGGGTCTTTTCCCATGAGTCAGTTCTTCACATCAGGTGACCAAAGTATTGGAGCTTCAGCTTCAGAATCAGGCCTTCCAATGAATATTCAGGGTTGATTGCCTTTAGGATTGATTGGTTTGATCTCCTTGCAAATTAAGGGATTCTTAAGAGTCTTCTCCAGCACCACAATTCAAAAGCATAAACTCTTCAGTGTTGAGCCTTTATGGTCCAGCTCTCGCATCTGTACATAACTACTGGAAAAAACATAGATTTGACTATATGGACCTTAGTTAACAAAGTGATCTCTTTTTTAATATACTGTCTAGGTCTGTCATAAGTTTCCTTTCAAGGAAGATGCATCTTCTAATTTCATGGCTGCAGTCACCATCCACAGTGATTGTGAAGCCCAAGAAAATAAGTAGATCTTTAAATACACAACCTAGCAGCTCTCCAGTGGTCTGTCCAATGCAGAATAAAGTTACCTTTATGATTTTTTGTTCTCTGTAGATTTAATTGCATTAGTTAGTTTGAATAAGTATGTAATACTGGTAACATCTGGTAAGCCTACAATCAACTAAAGCTCTTAATTCATTTTTATATGAACCAATGTTAAATCATGAATCCCATATCCTTAATGAACAAAGTTGATTTTCTGAATTTCTTATTTATTGTCATCCCACCAGTGGTCTGTCCCATGCAGAATAAAGTTACCTTTATGATTTTTTGTTCTCTGCAGATTTAATTGCATTAGTTAGTTTGAATAAGTATGTAATACTGGTAACATCTGGTGAGCCTACAATCAACTAAAGCTCTTAATTCATTTTTATATGAACCAATGTTAAATCATGAATCCCATATCCTTAATGAACAAAGTTGATTTTCTGAATTCCTTATTTATTGTCATCCCCAAAAGTTTTCATCTTGTCAGTTTATTTTCATTTTCTCTACCTTATTAATTTTTAAATGAGTCATTATTCAAGTATTCAATACAACAGCTGAAGGCCAGGATTAGTGAGGGCTTTCCCTAGTGGCTCAGATGCATTGCACTGCCTACAATGAAGAGACTCAGGTTCAGTCTTGGGTTGGGAAGATCCCCTAGGAAGGGAATGACTATCCACTCCAGTATTCTTGCCTGGAGAATTTCATGTAGAGAGGAGCCTGGTGAGTGACAGTTCATGGGGTCACAGAGAGTTGGACAGGACTGAGCAAACAGCTTCAGTTCAGTTTAGTTCAGTGGCTCAGTCATGTCCGACTCTTTGCGACCCCATGAACTGCAGCATACCAGGCCTCCCTGTCCATCATCATCTCCCAGAGTTCACTCAAACTCATGTCCATCGAGTCAGTGATGCCATCCAGCCATCTCATCCTCTATCGTGCCCTTTTCCTCCTTCTCCCAATCCCTCCCAGCATCAGTCTTTTCCAATGAGTCAACTTTTCACATGAGGTGGCCAATGTACTGGAGTTTCAGCTTTAGCATCATTCCCTCCAAAGAAATCCCAGGACTGATCTCCCTTAGAATGGACTGGTTGGATCCCCTTGCAGTCCAAGGGACTCTCAAGAGTCTTCTCCAACACCACAGTTCAAAAGCCTTAATTCTTCAGCGCTCAGCTTTCTTCATAGTCCAACTCTCACATCCATACATGACTACTGGAAAAACCATAGCTTTGACTAGACAGACCTTTGTTGGCAAAGTAATGTCTCTGCTTTTCAATACACTGTCTAGGTTGGTCATAACTTTTCTTCCAAGGAGTAAGCGTCTTTTAATTTTATGGCTGCAGTCACCATCTGCAGTGATTTTGGAGCCCCAAAAAATAAAGTCTGACACTGTTTCTACTGTTTCCCCATCTATTTCCCATGAAGTGATGAGGCCAGATGCCATGATATTCATTTTCTGAATGCTGAGCTTTAAGCCAACTTTTTCTCTCTCCTCTTTCACTTTCGTCAAGAAGCTTTTTAGCTCCTCTTCACTTTCAACAGCTTAGAGTTGTTTGTTTATTTTAAGACTTTTAGTCGCTCAATCGTGTTCAACAATTATGCAACCCCCTGGGCTGCAGCACAAAAGGCTTCCCTGTCCATCACCAACTACTGGAGCTTACTCAAACTCACATCCATTGAGTTGGTGATGCCATCCAACCGACTTATCCTCTGTTGTCTGCTTCCTTCCTTCCTTCAACCTTTACCAGCATCAGGGTCTTTTCCAATAAGCGAGTTCTTCACATCAGATAGCCAAAGTTTTGGAGTTTCAGCTTCAGCCTCAGTCCTTCCAATGAATATTCAGAACTGATTTCCTTTAGGATTGACTGGTTTGATCTCCTTAACTCACATCCATTGAGTTGGTGATGCCATCCAACCGACTTATCCTCTGTTGTCTGCTTCCTTCCTTCCTTCAACCTTTACCAGCATCAGGGTCTTTTCCAATAAGCGAGTTCTTCACATCAGATAGCCAAAGTTTTGGAGTTTCAGCTTCAGCCTCAGTCCTTCCAATGAATATTCAGAACTGATTTCCTTTAGGATTGACTGGTTTGATCTCCTTGCAATGCAAGGGATTCTTGAGAGTCTTCTCCAACACCACAGCTTAAAGGCATCAATTCTTCAGTGCTCAGCTTTTTTTATAGTCCAACTCTCACATCCATCCATGACTACTGGGAAAACCATAGCTTTGACTAGACGAACATTTGTTGGCAAAGTAATGTCTTTTCTTTTTAATATGCTATCTAGGTTGGTCATAACTTTTCCTCCAAAGAGCAAGCGACTTAATTTCATGGTTGTAATCACCATCTGCACTGATTTTGGAGCCCAAGAAAATGAAATTGGACACTGTTTCCATTGTTTCTGTATCTATTTGCCATGAAGTGATGCGACCAGATGCCATGATCTTAATTTTCTGAATGTTGGGTCTCAAGCCAGCTTTCTCACTCTCCTCTTTCACTTTCATCAAGAAGCTGTTTAGTTCCTCTTCATTTTCTGCCATAAGGGTGGTGGCATCTTCATATTTTAGGTTATTGATATTTCTTCCAGCAAACTTGAATCCAGCTTGTGCTTCATCCAGCCCAGGATTTTGCATGATGTACTCTGCATATAAGTTAAATAAGCACGGTGACAATATACAGCCTTGATGTACTCCTTTCCAATTGGAACCAGTCCATTGTTCCATGTCCACTTCTTACTGTTCCTTCTTGACCTGCATACAAATTTCTCTGGAAGTAAGATGGTCTGGTATTCCCAATTCTTGAAGAATTTTCCAGTTTGTTGTGATCCACACAGTCAAAAGCAATGGCATAGTCAATAAAACAAAAATAGATGTTTTTCTGGAACTCTCTTGCTTTTTCAGTTATTCAACAGATGTTGGCAATTTGATCCCTGGTTCCTCTACCTTTTCTAAATGCAGCTTGAACATCTGGAATTTCTCAGGTCACATACCACTAAAGCCTCACTTGGAGAATTTTGATCATCACACTTTGCTAGCGTGTGAGATGAGTGCAATTGTGCGATAGTTTGAACATTCTTTGGCATTGCCTTTCCTTGGGATTGGGATGAAAACTGACCTTTTCCAGTTCTGTGGCCACTGCTGAGTTTTCCAGATTTGCTAGCGTATTGAGTGCAGCACTTACACAGCATCATCTTTTAGGATTTGAAATAGCTCAGTTGGAATTCCATCACCTCCACCACCTTTGTTCATAGTGATGCTTCCTAAGGCCCACTTGACTTTGCATTCCAGGATGTCTGGCTCTAGGTGAGTGATCACATCATTGTGGTTATCTGGGTCATGGTTGTTGTTGTTATTGTTTTCTGTATAGTTTGAAAAGACCCTGATGCTGGGAAAGATTGAGGGCAAGGGGAGAAGGTTATTGAGTGCAGCACTTACACAGCATCATCTTTTAGGATTTGAAATAGCTCAGCTGGAATTCCATCACCTCCACCACCTTTGTTCATAGTGATGCTTCCTAAGGCCCACTTGACCTTGCATTCCAGGATGTCTGGCTCTAGGTGAGTGATCACATCATTGTGGTTATCTGGGTCATGGTTGTTGTTGTTGTTGTTTTCTGTATAGTTTGAAAAGACCCTGATGCTGGGAAAGATTGAGGGCAAGGGGAGAAGGCAACGACAGAGGATGAAATGGTTGGATGGCATCACAGATTTAGTGGACATGGATTTGGGTGGACTCCAGGAGTTGGTGATGGACAGGGAGGCCTGGCATGCTGTGGTTCATGGGGTCGCAAAGAGTCAGGCATGACTGACTGACTGAACTGAACTAAAAGTGACGTGGGGCTAAAAATGAATGATGTCTGGTGCCATCCTAAAAGGTTCTCTCTAAAAAAAAAAAGGCAAGGTTTTTAAAATTACCACTAGTATTTATGCTCACCGATCTATGGAATGTTAATATAAAAGTAGTTCTTGGTTGCTTAAGGAAATTAGGAAGCGTGTTTTCAGTAAAGAAGTTATGAGGAATGGAATTGCATTTTGTGAAGGGAAAAGAAAGTAAACCTGACTTACAGGTGGCTTTTTAGGGTGGAAGAACAAAGTAATGGGTACAGAAGTGTATNTATAGCCAGTCAGTCAGAAACTCAGGTGATGGCCTGGATTGGAATTGGCAAGTGAAATAGATGCATTATCAGGGTGAAAACAGCTCTTTTGCCCCCTTTCCTGTTTGCCCATTTCTGGTCTTTTCCAACTTTATTATTATTTTTTTTTATATCTGGCAAGATGTCTTTATTTTTTAATATAAATTTATTTATATTAATTGGAGGCTAATTGTTTACAATATTGTATTGGTTTTTGCCATACATCAACATGAATGCACCATGGGTGTACATGTGTTCCCTATCCTGAACCCCTCTCCCACCTCCCTCCCCATACCATCCCTCTGGGTCATCCCAGTGCACCAGCCCCAAGCATCCTGTATCATGCATCAAACCTGGACTCGTGATTCATTTCACATATGATATTATACATGTTTCAATGCCATTCTCCCAAATCATCCCACCCTCGCCCTCTCCCACAGAGTCCAAAAGACTGTTCTATACATCTGTGTCTGTTTTGCTGTCTCACATACAGGGTTATCGTTAGCATCTTTCTAAATTCCATATATATGCATTAGTTTACTGTATTGGTGTTTTTCTTTCTGGCTTACTTCACTCTGTATAATAGGTTCCAGTTTCTGAATGGATACAAAAACAAGACCCCTATATATGTTGTCTACAAGAGACCCACCTCAAAACAGGGGACACATACAGACTGAAAGTGAAGGGCTGGAAAAAGATATTCCACGCAAATAGAAACCAAAAGAAAGCAGGAGTAGCAATACTATCTCATATCCAATAAAACAGACTTTAAAACAAAGGCTGTGAAAAGAGGCAAAGAAGGACACTACATAATGATCAAAGGATCAATCAAAGAAGAAGATATAACAATTATAAATATATATGCACCCAACATAAGAGCACTGCATTATGTAAGACAAATGCTAACAAGTATGGAAGGGGAAATTAACAGTAACACAATAATACTGGGAGACTTTAATACCCCACTCACACCATAAAGGAAACACAAAATTTAAATGATACAATAGACCAGTTAGACCTAATTTATATCTATGGGACATTTCACCCAATAACAATGAATTTCACCTTTTTTCTCAAGTGCACATGGAACCTTCTCCAGGATAGACCACATCCTGGGCCATAAATCTAGCCTTGGTAAACTTTAAAAAATTGAAATCACTCCAAGCATCTTTTCTGACCACAATGCAATAAGATTCGATCTCAATTACATGAGAAAAACTATTAAAAATTCCAACATGTGGAGGCTGAACAACACACTGCTGAATAACTAACAAATCAAGGAAGAAATAAAA
Source organism: Aepyceros melampus (assembly GCA_006408695.1). Classification (NCBI taxonomy): domain Eukaryota; kingdom Metazoa; phylum Chordata; class Mammalia; order Artiodactyla; family Bovidae; genus Aepyceros; species Aepyceros melampus. Next base: position 79,889 of record SJXQ01003187.1, read on the forward strand.
AAAGAGATCAAAATATGCATGGAAATGAATGAAAATGAAAACAGAATCATCCAAAACCTGTGGGACACTGTAAAAGCAGTGCTAAGGGGAAGGTTCATAGCAATAACATGCATACCTCAAGAAACAAGAAAAAAGTCAAATAAATAACCTAACTCTACACCTAAAGCAACTAGAAAAGGAAGAAATGAAGAACCACAGGATTAGTAGAAGGAAAGACAGCTTAAAAATTAGGGCAGAAATAAACACAAAAGAAACAAGAAACCATAGCAAAAATCAACAAAGCCAAAAGCTGGTTCTTTGAGAGGATAAATAAAATTGACAAATCATTAGCCAGACTCATCAAGAAACAAAGAGAGAAAAATCAAATCAATAAAATTAAAAATGAAAATGGAGAGATCACAATAAACAACACAGAAATACAAAGGATCATAAGAGACTACTATCAGCAATTATATGCCAATAAAATGGACAATGTGGAAGAAATGGACAAATTCTTAGAAAAGTACAACTTTCCAAAACTGAACCAGGAAGAAATAAATCCTAACAGACCCATCACAAGCACAGAAATTGAAACTGTAATCAGAAATCTTCCTTTCAAACTTTAAAAGAACCTAATTATAGGAAGGGTTTGAGTGAACTCCAGGAGTTGGTGATGGACAGGGAGGCCTGGCATGCTGCAATTCATGGGGTTGCAAAGAGTCGGCACAACTGAGCGACTGAAATGAACTGAATGATAGGAATGAGAACATAATTAGCCTAACTCTTGATTTACGCTCTCCTGAATGCACACCATGCCCTGCCTAAACTGTTGATTATTTTCCTAGATAAAAAGAAGTAAAAATTAAGAATTAAACAATTAAAAATGACAAGCTCTCTAACCCCCAACAGCTCCCTTAGCAATCATGCAAGTAGATCAAGTAGGCAAGTTAACACCTGAAAAAAGAGTCAGACAATCTGCACACAACGGAGAATGATGTATCAAATCTCCTGCCTCTGTGAGGCACTGAGAATCTTCCCCTTTTTCCTCTTTGAAAGCTGTCTTGCCTAAGCAGAGTCTTCAGAGTTGCACTCAGGACATGAATCCACCTTCTCCCTAGATTGTTAGCTTTTCTGATTTAATCATCTTTCCTTTCTATTGATATTTGCCTCTCAAATTATTGGGTTTTGAATGATAAGTATCCATATCTGAGTTTGGTAACAAGAGTTCCCACTCAGTCAACCCTAATCCCAAAGTTGAATCGTATAATATATAGACTATCCAGAGTAAACAATAGTATTATTTGAAAGGAAGAAAAGTGAGTTAGAATATTTGAAGGAAAAAAATTGATTCATAACTACACCTTAATGGATGACAGTAGTAGTGTTAGTTGCTCAGTCATGTCCAACTCTTTGTGACTCCATGGACTGTAGCCCACCAGGCTCCAATGTCCATGGGATTCTCCAGGCAATAATACTAGTGTGCGCTGCCATTCCCTTCTCCAGGGAATATTCCTGACCCAGGGATCAAACCTGGGTCTCCTGCATTGCAGGCAGATTCTTTACTATCTGAGCTACAGGGAAGCCCTTAATGGATAGTAGGAATTGAATAAATGGACTTCAAGTTATAAAAAACTTCATTGTCAGAGATGAAGTGAAGTATACAACATGTTTAAATGGCAGGGTAGAAAGAAAAATAGAAAAAAGTACCTACAAATATATATTTGTGAAAATAACCAAATAACCTATAATAAATCAATATAGTAGAATCACATTATTGATGGATTTTAAAGCTGAAGAAGATATCCCAAAGGTATAGGGAGGCAGCAAAGGTTTTTGCTCAGAGGGCTAATATAATTTAATTCATTTACTTTTATTTAGTATATTTGCATAGTGGTTGTTTCCTTTTATATTCCTAAAGTGCTTTTAAAAATGGAAATACTGAAAAGCAATTGTTTTGAAGTTTTTTTTCATGAATTCTTTATTAAATAACTAAAATGTTTAAATATCTAAAATGTTTTCAATGTGTCAGTTCAGTCGCTCAATTGTGTCTGATTCTGCAATCCCATTGACTGCAGCATGCCAGGCTTCCCTGTCCATAACCAACTCCCAGAGCTTACTCAAACTCATGTCCATAGAGTCACTGATGCCATCCAACCGTCTCATCCTCTATCATCCCTTTCTCCTCCTGCCCTCAGTCTTTCCCAGCATCAGCATCTTTTCCAAAGAGTCAGTTATTCACATCAGGTGGCCAAAGTATTGGAGTTTCAGCTTGAGCAACAGTACTTCCAGTGAATATTCAGGACTGATTTCCTTTAGGATGGACTGATTGGATCTCATTGCAATCCAAGGGACTCTCAAGAGTCTTCTCCAACACCACAGTTCAAAAGCATCAATTCTTTGGCTCTCAGCTTTCTTTATGGTCTAATTCTCACAATCATATATGACTACTGGAAAAATCATAGCCTTGACTAGATGGACATTTGTCTGCAAAATAATGTTTCTGGTTTTTAATAGGCTGTCTAATTTGGTCATAGCTTTTCTTCCAAGGAGCAAGTGTTTTTCAATTTCATGGCTGCAGTACCATGCAGCTCCATGATTTTGGAGGCCAAAAAGATGATAGTCTCTCACTGTTTCCATTGTTTCCCCATCTATTTGCCATGAAGTGATGGGACTGGATGCCATAATCTTTGCTTTCTGAATGTTGAGTTTTCAGTCAGCTTTTTCACTCTCCTCTTTCATCAAGAGGCTCTTTAGTTCTTCGCTTTCTACCATAAGGGTGGTGTCATCTGCATATCTGAGGTTATTGAGATTTCTCCCGGCAATCTTGATTCCAGCTTGTGCTTCTTCCAGCGCAGCGTTTCTCATGATGTACTCTGCATAGAAGTTAAATAAGCAGGGTGACAATATACAGCCTTGACGTACTCCTTTTCCAGCTGTCTAATTTGGTCATAGCTTTTCTTCCAAGGAGCAAGTGTTTTTCAATTTCATGGCTGCAGTACCATGCAGCTCCATGATTTTGGAGGCCAAAAAGATGATAGTCTCTCACTGTTTCCATTGTTTCCCCATCTATTTGCCATGAAGTGATGGGACTGGATGCCATAATCTTTGCTTTCTGAATGTTGAGTTTTCAGTCAGCTTTTTCACTCTCCTCTTTCATCAAGAGGCTCTTTAGTTCTTCGCTTTCTACCATAAGGGTGGTGTCATCTGCATATCTGAGGTTATTGAGATTTCTCCCGGCAATCTTGATTCCAGCTTGTGCTTCTTCCAGCGCAGCGTTTCTCATGATGTACTCTGCATAGAAGTTAAATAAGCAGGGTGACAATATACAGCCTTGACGTACTCCTTTTCCTATTTGGAACCAGTCTGTTGTTCCATGTCCAGTTCTAACTGTTGCTTCTTGACCTGCATACAGATTTCTCAGGAGACAGGTCAGGTGGTCTGGTATTCCCTTCTCTTTAAGAATTTTTCACAGTTTATTGTGATTCACATAGTCAAAGGCTTTGGCATAGACAATAAAGCAGAAGTAGATGTTTTTCTGGAACTCTCTTGCTTTTTTGATGCCCCAACAGATGTTGGCAATTTGATCTCTGGTTCCTCTGCCTTTTCTAAATCCAGCTTGAACATCTGGAAGTTCACGGTTCATGTACTGTTGAAGCCTGGCTTGGAGAATTTTGAGCATTGTACTAGAGTGTGAGATGAGTGCAATTGTGTGGTAATCTGAACATTCTTTGGCATTGCCTTTCTTTGGGATTGGAATGAAAACTGACCTTTTCCAGTCCTGTGGCCACTGCTGAGTTTTCCAAATTGCTGGCATATTGAGTGCAGCACTTTCACAGCATCATCTTTTAGGATTTAAAATAGCTCATCTGGAATTCCATCACCAGCTTTATTGGTGGTGATGCCTCCTAAAGCCCACTTGACTTCACATTCCATGATTTCTGACTCAAGGTGAGTGATCACACCATTGTGATTATCTGGGTCATGAACATCTTTTTTACATAGTTCTTCTGTGTATTCTTGTCACCCCTCCTTAATATCTTCTGCTTCTGTTAGGTCCAGACCATTTCTGTCCTTTCTTGTGCCTATCTTTGCATGACATGTTGACTTGGTACCTCTAATTTTCTTGAAGAGATCTCTAGTCTTTACCAATCTGTTGTTTTCCTCTATTTCTTTGCATTGATCACTGAGGAAGGCTTTCTTATCTCTCTTTGCTTCAATGTGTAGGGGAGCAAAACCTGCCACCCTAAAATGTGTCTTTAGAGTAAGAATTAATTTAGGCTGATGATTTTCAAGAAATAGGAGACTCAAGAAGTCTTATTTTTACCTCTCCTTTAACTGCCTAAAGAATTTAGATAAAGAGCCTGATCCCAGAATAGAGTTGTTACCGGAGATGTCTGGAAGAAATATGGGCTAGTGTAGTGTCAGGGTTTGGAGATGAGAGTCCACTCTGTGTTCTAATCTCTCTTCATGGTCCAGAAAATATTTCTTTACCAAGCATTTGCTTTTCCATCTCTGTATGAAATGTCTTCCTTCCCTTTGAAGCCAAAAACCACTATCTCCGATATCCTCTTTTTATCCTCTTTTGTCTGAAGATGGTATTTAAGGTGAGGGCTTCCACTATTTGAGGGAAACATTCAGATTTCCTGAATCACTCCTGATGATACATATTGCTGGAGAGAAAGGAATTTTCCTCTACTCTTCTAGGTTCTTCTGGCTGGTCTAAGAATTGTGTGTATGTATGGGAGAGACTCAGGAAAACAGAGCAACTCACCGAAATGGCGGTAGAAGTCCTCACCTTAAATCTCATCCTCAGCTAAATTCAAAAGAAGGATGTTAAGGGTGGTAAGAGTCAGTTCTTAGAGTTGACCATGAAAAGCACAGTAAACAAGAGTAAGGTTGGTATGCAGATATAAGTTATAGCCTTCTCTATTAATAAGAGTTTATAGAGATTTGTACAGAGAGAAAGACACCTCTATAAATGGAGATTTACCTTAAAAATGTGTTTTCTTACAAAAGGGTGAAGAGTTGACTCATTGGAAAAGACTCTGATGCTGAGAGGGATTGGGGGCAAGAGGAAAAGGGGATGACAGAGGATGAGATGGCTGGATGGCATCACTGACTCTATGGACGTGAGTCTGAGTGAACTCTGGGAGTTGGTGGTGGACAGAGAGGCCTGGCGTGCTGTGATTCATGGGGTCGCAAAGAGCTGGACATGACTGAGCGACTGAACTGAACTGAACTTCTACTTAGTTTTCAGAGTTTCTCTCATGTCTGCTATTTATTAGATTATTTTTTAATATAAATTTATTTATTTGTTTATTACTGTAGTTTTTTGTTTTTGTTTTGTTTTGTTTTGTTTTTTTACTTTACAATATTGTATTGGTTTTGCCATACATCAACATGAATCCACCACGGGTATACACATGTTCCCCATCCTGAACCCCTCTCCCACCTCCCTCGCTGTACCATCCCTCTGGGTCATCCCAGTGCACCAGCCCCAAGCATCCTGTATCATGCATCAAACCTGGACTGGCGATTCATTTCACATATGATATTATACATGTTTCAATGCCATTCTCCCAAATCATCCCACCCTCTCCCTCTCCCACAGAGTCCAAAAGACTGTTCTATACATCAGTATCTGTTTTGCTGTCTCGCATACAGGGTTATCATTACCATCTTTCTAAATTCCATATATATGCGTTATTATACTGTACTGGTGTTTTTCTTTCTGGCTTACTTCACTCTGTATAATAGGCTCCAGTTTCATCCACCTCATTAGAATGAATTCAAATATATTCTTTTTAATGGCTGAGTAATGTTCCATTGTGTGTATGTGCCACAGCTTTCTATCCATTCGTCTGCTGATGGACATCTAGGTTGCTTCCATGTCCTGGCTATTATAAACAGTGCTGTGATGAACATTGGGGTAGACATTGGAGTCTCTTTCAATTCTGGTTTCCTCGGTGTGTATGCCCAGCACTGGGGTTGCTGGGTCATAAGGCAGTTCTATTTCCAGTTTTTAAAGGAATCTCCACACTGTTCTCCATAGTGGTTGTACTAGTTTGCATTCCCACCAACAGTGTAAGAGGGTTTCTCTGAACCTCTCCAGCATGTATTGCTTGTAGACTTTTGGATAGCAGCCATTCTGACTGGAGTGAAATGGTACCTCATTGTGGTTTTGATTTGCATTTCTCTGATAATGCATGATGTTGAGCATCTTTTCATGTGTTTGTTAGCCATCTGTATGTCTTCTTTGGAGAAATGTCTGTTTAGTTATTTGCCCTATTTTTTGATTGGGTCATTTATTTTTCTGGAATTGAGCTGCAGGAGTTGCTTGTATATTGTTGAGATTAATTCTTTATCAGTTGCTTCATTTGCTATTGTTTTCTCCCATTTTGAAGGCTGTCTTTTCACCTTGCTTATAATTTCCTTTGTTGTGCAGAAGTTTTTAATTTTAATTAGGCCCCATTTGTTTATTTTTGCTTTTATTTCCAATATTCTGGGAGGTTGGTCATAGAGGATCCTGCTGTGGTTTATATCGGAGAGTGTTTTGCCTACATTCTCTACATTCTCTAGGAGTTTTATAGTTTCTGGTCTTACATTTAGATCTTTAATCCATTTTGAGTTTATTTTTGTGTATGGTGTTAGAAAGTGTTCTAGTTTCATTTTTTTACAAGTGGCTGACCAGTTTTCCCAGCATCACTTATTAAAGAGATTGTCTTTTCTCCACTGTATATTCTTGCCTCCTTTGTCAAAGATAAGGTGTCCATAGGTGTGTGGATTTATCTCTGGGCTTTCTACTTTGTTCCATTGATCTATATTTCTGTCTTTGTGCCAGTACCATATTGTATTGATGACTGTGGCTTTGTGTAGAGCCTGAAGTCAGGCAGGTTTCTTCCAGTTCCAGCTTAAAGTAATTAATATACCAGACATATTTTGGAGTGGCAAATTCTGCCCCCCTACAATGTTATTAAACAGTTTGTTTTATTTTTGCCTGTTAGTCCATCTCATGTCAATTTAATTCTCAGACCAGGTAGAAGAACTTATAAGGTTTTTTTTTTAAAAGTTAATTCCTCCCAATAAATAAAAATAGTTTCTTTATTACAAATGTACTTACAATGGCATTTCCTATATTAGATTTAGAAAATGTAAATTTTAAAAAGTAGTGAACAATAATAATATATAATTCATGTAACATTTTGATATATGTCCTTCTAAGTGCTTTTAAATCAAATAAAATTATAAATACCTGCCATTATGAAATCTTTTTTTTTTCTGGGCTTGACATGGTAATAAGACTATTTTTACAAGTCAGTGAGACTTAAAGATCATATTAATGGCTAAATAGTATTTTTCCATGAAAAATTAATCAGTCTATCTAAGAAAAAAAATAGTTTATTTGAGCCAAAGTGAGGATTATAACCAGGAAACAGCCTCTCAGAAAATTCCTAGAACTGTCCTTCTGCCCATTAGAAGTCAAGGTATAGTTACATAAGTTTTTTGAGGCAGGCTTGTACATTAGATGACATATTATTGACAGTACACACAGTCCAGATCTAAGTGTCATCATGAGTCATTGTGGTCCCTAACAAGATTAAGAAGGAGGACCTCCATGGTGGTGCAGTGGTTAATATCACACAATTCCAATCCAGAGAAAATAGATTTGGTCCCTGATTGAGGAACTAAGATACTAGATACCACGTGATGGATCCTGCATCCATCCTGGATCTTGGGTTGCCAGAAAAAGATTAAAAATGAATATTACCTTTTAAAGAGTTGTCTTGTTGGAGCTAGAAGAATGTTGTTCTTTATGGTTGAGCAAGTGTTTTTGCCAATGGAGGCAAGTGGTTGATGCATAATGCAGATAGAAAATGCACAGTAGAGGAAAAAGGGAAGTCAAGGGCAGAAAAATTTTACATTTAAATTTTTCTTGTCTTGTCATAAAACATCAGTATAAATTGTATTTCACACTTTGTATGGATAAACTATAATTTATCAAGTCTACTGCTTAGCTATTATAACTATCAAAATTTTTATATTAAATCAATGATATCAGAATGTTGTCAGATTATTTCTATTGGTTACAATTCTAGGAGAAAAATTATGAATGAAAGAAAATACTCATATTTTAATGTCCATGTTACTGAAAATGTTCCAACAATTTAAATTCTGGGAACTCTCCACTTCACACATTTATCTAAATTGGAGATTATAATTTTATATCTATGTCAAGTGAAAATTAGTATATCATGGTTACTTTAAAGTGCATTTCCTTACTTAACTAGTGCATTTCAACAATTTTTTATACACGTACTCAAATTATGAATTTCCAATTGCTTGTTCATATCCTTTCCCCTCTTTTCTATTGATATTTTTGTTCAAAAGTTTTTGAAAGATAAATCTAGTTTGGATATGCTAAATAATTGAGGCATGTGTGCCTTGTGACTTCAGCTGAAAGAAAATAATATTTCAGAACCATAAACCTTCATTTTATTTACATTGCTGTAAAGCTGTAGCTTATTTTGTTTAGGACCAGAATGATATTGTGGTCAGAAGAACAATATACCAAAGTAGTTTCAATTTTTAACACAACATAGTCAATAATTATGGTCCATGTAGTCAAAAAAGATTTCAGTGTGTAAATGCATTTCTTTACTCTGTTTCTTGGATGCTATAAAAGAAAATGAATACATAGAGTGACTAATAGTATTTGTTAAAAATTCTTTTTCTTCTCCCATCCATTCTCTCATTTTGATGCCCTTTACCATAATTTCTGTCTTCAAAGCCACCTAAAAACTCTTCCTAGTCCAGGCAGCTTTTGTTCCTATCCCCTCTCTCTGCCTCTCTAATATTTACCATGTGTTGTGCAAATGTAATTAAAAACAAAATCTTAGGAATCTGATGGTGCTTCCATGCAAAGGGTCCAGGTTCTGTCCCTTGTTAGGGCCCAAAAGCCATGTTCAGTTCAGTTCCCTTCAGTCACTCAGTCATGTCTGACTCTTTGCGACCCCATGAATCACAGCAAGTCAGGATTCCCTGTCCATCATCATCTCCCGGAGTTCACTCAAACTCATCCATCAAGTCGGTGATGCCATCCAGCCATCTCATCCTCTGTTGTCCCCTTCTCCTCCTGCCCCCAAATACCCCCAGCATCAGAGTCTTTTCCAGTGAGTCAACTCTTCACATCAGGTGGCCAAAGTACTGGAGTTTCAGCTTTAGCATCATTTCTTCCAAAGAACACCCAGGGCTGATCTTCAGAATGGACTGGTTGGATCTCCTTGCAGTCCAAGGGACTCTCAAGAGTCTTCTCCAACACCATAGTTCAAAAGCATCAATTCTTCAGTGCTCAGCTTTCTTCACAGTCCAACTCTCGCATCCATAGATGACCACTGAGAAAACCATAGCCTTGACTAGACGGACCTTTGTTGGCAAAGTAATGTCTCTGCTTTTCAATATGCTATCTATGTGGGTCATAACTTTCCTTCCAATGAGTAAATGTCTTTTAATTTCATGGCTGCAGTCGCCATCCACAGTGATTTTGGAGCCCCCCAAAATAAACTCTGACACTGTTTCCCCATATATTTCCCATGAAGTGATGGGACCAGATGTCATGATCTTAGTTTTCTGAATGTTGAGCTTTAAGCCAACTTATTCATTCTCCTCTTTCACTTTCATCAAGAGGCTCTTTAGTTCCTCTTCACTTTCTGCTATAAGAGTGGTGTCATCTGCATATCTGGTTATTGATATTTCTCGTGGCAATCTTGATTCCAATTTGTGCTTCTTCCAGCCCAGCCTTTCTCATGATGTACTCTGCATAGAAGTTAAATAAGCAGGGTGACAATATACAGCCTTGACGTACTCTTTTTCCAACAACCAGTCTGTTGTTCCATGTCCAGTCCTAACTGTTGCTTCCTGACCTGCATATAGGCTTCTCAAGAGGCAGATCAGGTGGTCTGGTAGTCCCATCTCTTTCAGAATTTTCCACAGTTTATTGTGATCCACACAGTCAAAGGCTTTGGCATAGTCTTTATTGATGTTTTTCTGGAATCTCTTGCTTTTTCAATGATCCAGCAGATGTTGGCAATTTGACCTCTGGTTCCTCTGTCTTTTCTAAAACAAGCTTGAACATCTGAGAGTTCACAGTTCACGTATTGCTGAATCCTGGCTTGGAGAATTTTGAGCATTACTTTACTAGCATGTGAGATGAGTGCAATTGTGCGGTAGTTTGAGCATTCTTTGGCATTGCCTTTCTTTGGGATTGGTTTGCCTATCCTATCTCAAATCCAGGAAGCCCCTGCACCTCCAGGCAAGCCAGGGCAGTTCGTTGCCTTAAAACCAAAAGTAGGTCTGGCTGCTCACTGCTCAAAGGCCAATAAAGAAACAAGATTAGTGGAAAGGAAAGCTTACTTTATTTTGGATGCTGGCAAAGGAAGGGTGGACTCTTGTCCAAAGGCCAACTCTCCCTCTAACAATAGGAGACAAGAGCTTTTATGGACAGAGGGAAGGGGCTACATTCCGAACAGCACAGTCAACTCTGACAGTTATCTTAAAATTGGTCATTAGTGATCCAACCAGCATCATCTTGATGGTTTTAAGTACAGTTAATCTTCAGCTCCATGGTTGCTTTGTTCTTATTTCTTTGTGGCACCTTATTGTGGCCTCAGTCTGGTTATTATGTAAATAACTTCTTCTGCATGGTAGAGGCTTCAGTATCTATAAGACAGCTCACAGAATACGATTCAGAACATTATCTATAGCTTTTGAGAAGGAACTAAAGTCCTTAACTTTGCTTTTAGTCTTGTTGGACTGTTTTCCTTTGTTTCTCAACTTTCTCACTTCTCTGATTAAAATTATTCTTGCCTAAAGCTAATTTTTTTCACAGAAAAAAAGGCAGGCTGAAGACATGGGGGAGCGAGGACCATTAGATCCTGCTCCCTTCCAACCTTACAACTGCCCATTGGATAAAGCAAGGAATATGGCCCAGCCCAGAGTCAGAGAGGGAGGGCCCTATACATTTACATAGCAAAGTGTGGGTAGAAGGAGACTTTAACGCCATCAGTCTACCACAAAGGTTTTTAATTTCTTGCTAAGTAACTGTTCTATTCTTGGGTTGCCAATAAAACAATCCAGGAATGGCTTTGTGTCCCATGCCTATGATTCCACCTGGCTAAGGTGTGATTTTTGCATTGCAAGACAGAGAAGTACAGAGCTCTTATTGTTTTTGTTGTTTAGTCACTAAGTCATATCCAACTCTTTGCTATCCCAGGGATTGTAGCTGCCAGGCTACTCTTTCCTTGGGATTTCTCAGGCAAGAAAGTGGGTTGCATTTCCTTCTTCAAAGGATATTCTGTCCTTGGACAGGGCTCCTTTGTCTTTGGGATTTCCCAGGCAAGAAAGTGAGTTGCATTTCCTTCTCCAAGGGATCTTCCTGACCCAGGGATCGAACCCACATCTCCTGCATTGGCAGGTGGATTGTTCACCACTGAGCCACCAGGGAAGCCCACAAAACTTTTGACTTTATACTAAAACTATCTGACCCAGTAAAATGGTCCTTAACCTAGGGGATTCAGACATATGGAGATAAGACCTTTGAAAGTTCCTCCTCAAATCACAGATCAAATATGTCCTGGCTTAATCAGGATGTAATATAATTAATTAATAGTCTCTTGTTAATTAATCTCTAGTTGATAATTAGTCTCTTGTTAATCATTTTCTCATTAACAAGAAACTTGCTAGAACTCACCTGTGTATCTCCAAATTAAAGAGCTTTACTTTGACCTAGCCTTCAAAACTAATTAACAAAGGTGTATGAGATTCACCCTCCTCAGAAAGAAAAAAAATTAAAAGGTTACTCTACCCATATGATCAAAGCACATGAACTTTCCTGGGACATGTGTAGCATTAGGCACATATTTCAGAGAAAAAAAAAACCTTAGTTCAAAAAACCTAAATCTAATATTCATTTTTTATACATCCAGTTATTATTTCATTAAATATGAAGGAGGTTTATCAGCTCCACATTTGAGCAATTTTTTTCTTTTCTATATTCTTACTCAAGTCTCTATTGTCTCAAGGATCTCATAGAAACTTCTTAAGGAAGATATCATTAATCAACTAATTTGGGGGTATCTCATTTAATCTTCATAATCAATTCAGTTCAGTTAGTCACTCAGTCATGTCTGACTCTTTGTGATTCCATGGACTGCAGCACACCAGGCTTCCCTGTCCATCACCAACTCCCAGAGCCTACTCAAACCCAAGTCCTTCATGTCAGTGATGCCATCCAGCCATCTCATCCTCTGTCATCCCCTTCTCCTCCTGCCTTCAATCTTTCCAGGCATCAGCGTCTTTTCCAAAGAGTCAGTTCTTCACATCAGATGGCCAAAGTATTGGAGTTTCAGCTTGAGCATCAGTCCTTCCAATGAATATTCAGGATTGATTTCTTTTAGGATTGACTGGTTGGAACTCCATGAAGTTCAAGGGACTCTCAAGAGTCTTCTCCAACACCGCATTTCAAAAGCATCAATAGTCAGTGTTCAGCTTCATAATAATTTCATGCAATTTCCTAGTATCCATCCTTCAGAAACGAGAATGAAAAAAATTTATCTTGCTCTTTGGGATTACTCTGGTCTTTCTTTCAACTATCCTTTAAAATTTAATAATTATGTCTATAGAAAAAATAATGTTCTTAATTCTCAATAAATGTTTCTCAAATATAAAGATCTATCTGAAATGTCCCAAAGAATAGATGTGAAAAACATGTAAACCCCCTACTCAGCTCAGGGATTTTGTCACCATGGTCCCTCATTATCTCTCATAATCCTCAGCTTTGACAGTAATAAAAACTAAATCCTCATAGATCTGTCAATGCATTGGGACTATATTGATAATATTTATTAAATATTCTTCCTGATTTGTTTCAAAGGAAAAAGTAATATATTCTGTCCTTTCCACAATAAAAAATCAGGAAAATAGGCAAATCTGTAATATATAATAAAATTATAAAAGCAAATTATATATTATCTCATATATTATATATGAATGTATTTTAACATTTTAATACATATTTGTACATATGAATTACCCATTTTTACTATTGCATTGAACTGTTGCTTATTGTTGTATTTTGTATACAGTTATAGATTTATATTGAGGCTTCCCAGTGGCTTAGATGGTAAAGAATCTACCTGCAAAGCGTGAGACCCAGGTTCAATTCCTGGGTTGGGAAGATTCCCTTCTCCAAGGTTGTAATTTTATTGTATTATATGTAAAAATCATGGCAAATGTGATATCTTAAATCAGTGGGGAAAGGATAAGCAAATCAATAAACGGTATTAAAAACTATCTGAAAAGTGTTCTGAAAGTGTTAGTCATTCAGTCGTGTCTAACTCTTTGTGACCCATGGACTGTAAAAACCCACCAAGCAACTCTCTTCATAGTATTTCCCAGGCAAGAATACTGGAGTGGGTAGCTACTCCCTTCTCCAGGGAATCTTCCTGACCCAGGGATTGAACCCAGGTCTCCTGCATTGCATGCAGATTCTTTACCATCTAAGCCCCCAGAGAAGCCCTAAAAACTATCTAAACTTATGCACAAATAAATTCTAGAATGATTAGAGATTCAAATGTCAGCATAAAAAATAAGTGATACTAGGTAAAAGTATAGAAAAACATATATAAATATCAGGATAGGAACGGAGTCTGCTATGTAATATAAAATCATAATAATTAATATGTGATAGGCAAGAAAATCAGCAATGCTGTTTGCAAAATATTATCCTTAAAAAAAGGTATTACCAAAAATGAAGGAAGGCTCTGAAGACTTTATCAAATTCTCTGTCTTGCCTCCGGTCTACTGGCACAGCTATTTGACTGTATGGTGATGAGGGGATGGGTCAGAATAGATGTATCTACACTTCTGAGATATTGATGGTGTAATAGGCACCATGGCAGGTTCTGGGTATACTGAGATTATCCTATACTATGATAGAAGAATTTTGAGTCTGGTGAATCAGACAGATTTCTGCTCACAAGACAGGGAGCTCTGGACATGCTGTGAGACTCAGAAGGTACCGGCCCTGAAAGATATATATCAGAGATTTTAGAAATGAAGAAAGCCATAATAATAATATTATTTTATTATGTATAATAATTATATAATTATAAATAATAATAATATTGTTAGAATAATCTAAGAATCTAAAGATCTGCTTAGATTTTACTCTGCTCATGAGTTAGAAAAAATCCTGTGATCCTGACAAATAATTTGCTTTCCTTTAACTTCAGTGACCTCAAGTCCCTTCTTGTTGTACCATTACACCAGTCTGTTAAGCAGTTTCAGAATCACCAGTTTCACAGATCACACTATGACCTGGAGTATATGTATTCATCTTATGTGCTAAGTTAAGTTGCTCAGTCGTCTCCGACTCTTTGCAACCCCATGGACTGTAGCCGACCAGGCTCCTCCGTCCATGGGATTCTCCAGGCAAGAATCCTGGAGTGAGTTGCCATTTCCTTCTCCGGGGGATCTTCCCGACCCAGGGATCGAACTCAGGTCTCCCGCATTAGAGGCAGACGCTTTAACCTCTGAGCCACCAGGGAAGCCCATCTTATGTGCTAGTACTGCTTTATATCTGCTCTGTAAGTTTTCTTGAACTGAACTTTCTCTAAAATAAACTCTCTCACCTTCGTGGGGTCTAGGATTCATGAATCTTGTGCTGTCAGCTTTGCATTCTCATGAAGAGATTTGCCCTGCATAAATGCCTTAGAAAATTTTTTTCTCAAGTTTATAAATATATAGCTTCTCAAAGACTTTGGTAAACTAGGTAATTGCTTTCTTTAATTACATACGCTGTATGTAACGGAAACAGCATTAGCCTGAGAGTGAAAAAACTTGGATCCTTGTTTTAGAAAAGACACTACTCTATGTATAATTAGACAATATCTTACACATAGCAGGCACTCAGTTAATGCCTGGGGAATCGTAGTTGCTAAACCATTCTTGTGAAGGATTTTGATGTTGTAACACTACCACCTTGTGGGAAATCTGAGCATGTGAATCAAATATTTGAGGACTATTTTTAAACAGCCAAACAATAAGGCAGAATTTCTTGATAATTGGAGTCACAATATATGAACAGATGATATATTAAAAAAAACATTTATGGTCAAGTAATTTTAGAAAACTCAGAATAAAACCCTGGTGACTCAGAGGTTAAAACGTCTGCCTCCAATGCGGCAGACCCGGGTTCGATCCCTGGGTCGGGAAGATCCCCTGGAGAAGGAAATGGCGATCCACTCCAGTATTCTTGCCTGGAGAATCCCATGGACTGAGAAGCCTAGTACATTACAGTCCACGGGGTCACAAAGAGTCGGACACGACTGAGCGACTTCACCTTCCACCTTCCAGAATAAAACAAAATAAACAAGTTATTTTTTTTTAATGTGAGGCTTCCAAGCATTTTTCACCTTACAATGTCCATCTTGTAATATTTTTAGAATTGTGAACTTCTATAATCGATGAGTATATTTCACATAGCTATAGAATTTTCTCCAGAAATTACATCAGTGACAAGACTTAAAAGTAAACACCTACAGGGGGCTTCCCTGGTGGGCCAGTGGTTAGGACTCTGGGCTTCCACTGCAGGGGTTACAGATTTGATCCCTAGGGATCTAAGGGAACTAAGTTCTTGTTTGTTACATGGCCAAAAACAAAAGAAAAGTAAGAAAACTTACAGCTACACTTTTATTGAGGATAAATATAGCAATTTTCAGCTTTAACAGTTTTTATTTGAATATTGGTCTCCTTGTCTTCTTGGAGCATCCCATAGAAATATGTTCCACATAACATAGTTCTATCATAGGTCAAATGTAAAATGTTGATCTAGTTGCATTAAATGATTATCATGATAAATTAGTTAACTGCACATTTATTTTGGCATGCTTACTGTGCAAATCAGTTTTACCTTTGTGATCTATTTAATGGCTTGAAACCCAGAGTTAGAGCAGCTGGGAAAAGTAAAACCTGACTAAATATTCTACACTTAGTAAGATGGTAGTAATATGTCCTGTAGAAAAGCAATGAGGATATAGGGACTCAACATGTTCTTATCTCAAATTGTAAATCAGGGCACCCCAGAGCACTGCAGGAAACGTATAAGGCTACTGCAAGATATGTTAAATTTTCAATTGAAGTCTATCTTGACCTCTATTGCATTAAATAATAGCCCAGGGTAGTTCAGATTCACCATTAGTTCACACTATATTTCTTTAATTGATGTCATATCTTTGAGTTTTATATAGATACAGTGATACAAAATTTTTTAAATAGACACGATTTGAAAATCAATTCGAATTATTAATTTTTTCTTTTTCTCAACATGAAGCAAAAAGGTTTGAGAACTTCTGGATTAATCCATTCACTAGTTGTCAAATATTTGAGAACTTATCAGATACCAGGCACTGTTCTGAAAGCAGGCATTAATGACAATAAACCAAAACAAAATCCCTACACTTCAGGAACTCACATTTTAGAAAGGAAAAGCAGCTAATAGCAAATTAATGTGCATTCAATTCAGTTCAGTCCGAACTCAGTCGTGTTCAGTCGTGTCCGACTCTTTGGGACCCCATGGACTGCAGCACACCAGGCTTCCCCGTCCATCACCAACTTCTAGGGCTTATTTAAACTCATATTCATTGAGTCGGTGATGCCATCCTCTGTCATCCCTTTCTCCCTCCACCTTCAATCTTTCCCTCAGGGTCTTTTCCAATGAGTCAGTTCTTTGCATCAGGTGGCTAAAGGATTGGACTTTCAGCTTCAACTTCAGTCCTTCCAATGGATATTCAGGACTGATTTCCTTTAGGATTGACTGGTTTGATCTCCTTGCAGGCCAAGGGATTCTCAAGAGTCTTTTCCAACACCACAGTTCAAAAGCATCAGTTCTTAGGAGCTCAGCTTTCTTTATAATACAACTCTCATATCCATACATGACTACTGGAAAAAGCATAGCTTTGATGGGATGGATCTTTGCTGGCAAAGTAATGTCTCTGCTTTTTAATATACTGTCTAGGTTAGTCATAGTTTTTCTTCCAAGGAGCAAACGTCTTTTAATTTCATGGCTTTAGTCACCAACTGCAGTGATTTTGGAGCCCAAGAAAATAGTCTCTTACTGTTTTCATTGTTTCCCCATCTATTTGCCACAGTTTACGTACTGTTGAAGCCTGGCTTGGAGAATTTTGAGCATTATTTGGCTAGCATATGAGATGAGTGCAAACGTGCATTTCAATGTGGTAAGAGGAGCAACTGAGTGCTGTCCAATTCTGCTTTGCATACATAATTGTTGTTATTCAGTCACTAAATCGTGTGACTCTTTGTGACCCCATGAAATACATTATGCCAGGTTTCCCTGTCCTTCACCGTCTCCTGGAGTTTGCTCAAACTCATGTCCATTGATGCCATCCAACCATCTCGTCCTCTCTCTCCTTTCTCCCCCTGTCTTCAATCTTTTTCAGCATCAGGATCTTTTCAAATGAGTCAGCTCTTTGCATCAGATGGCCCATATTGGATCTTCAACTTCAGCATCAGTCCTTCCAATGAATATTCAGGCTGATTTCCTTTAGGATTGACTGGTTTGATGTCCTTGTTCCAAGCAATTATCAAGAGTCTTCTCCAGCACCACAGTTCAGAAACATCAAATCTTTGGTGATCGTCCTTCTTTATGGTCCAAATCTCACATCCATACATGGTACCATAGCTTTGACTATACAGACCTTTGTCAGCATAAGTCTATATATGATGTCTATACAAATACACCCTCTAGGTTGGTCATAGCTTTTCTTCCAAGTAGCAAGCATCTTTTAATTTCATAGCTGCAATCACCATCTCTGCTTTTGAATATACTATCTAGGTTGGTCATAACTTTTCTTCCAAGGAGTACATGTCTTTTAATTTCATGGCAGCAGTCACCATCTGCAGTGATTTTGGAGCCCAAAAAAATAAAGTCTGACACTGTTTCTACTGTTTCCCCATCTCTTTCCCATGAAGTGAGGGGACCAGATGCCATGATCTTCGTTTTCTGAATGTTGAGCTTTAAGCCAACTTTTTCACTCTCCTCTTTCACTTTCATCAAGAGGCTTTTTAGCTCCTCTTCACTTTCTGCCATAAGGGTGGTGTCATCTGCATATCTGAGGCTATTGAGATTTCTCCCAGCAATCTTGATTCCAGCTTGTGTTTCTTCCAGTCCAGCATTTCTCATGATGTACTCTGCATATAAATTAAATAAGCAGGGTGACAATATACAGCCTTGACGTACTCCTTTTCCTATTTGGAACCAGTCTGTTGCTCCTTGTCCAGTTCTAACTGTTGCTTCCTGACCTGCATACAGATTTCTCAAGAGGCAAGTCAGGTGGTCTGGTATTCCCATCTCTTTCAGAATTTTCCACAGTTTATTGTGATCCACACAGTCAAAGGCTTTGTTGGAGAAGACTCTTGAGAGTCCCTTGGACTTCAAGGAGATCCAACCAGTCTGTTCTGAGGGAGATCAACCATGGGATTTCTTTGGAAGGAATGATGCTAAAGCTGAAGCTCCAGTACTTTGGCCACCTCATGATCCCATCTCTTTCAGAATTTTCCACAGTTTATTGTGATCCACACAGTCAAAGGCTTTGTTGGAGAAGACTCTTGAGAGTCCCTTGGACTTCAAGGAGATCCAACCAGTCTGTTCTGAGGGAGATCAACCATGGGATTTCTTTGGAAGGAATGATGCTAAAGCTGAAGCTCCAGTACTTTGGCCACCTCATGTGAAGAGTTGACTCATTGGCAAAGGCCCTGATGCTGGGAGGGATTGGGGGCAGGAGGAGAAGGGGACGACAGAGGATGAGATGGCTGGATGGCATCACAGACTCGATGGATGGGAGTCTGAGTGAACTCCAGGAGTTGGTGATGGACAGGGAGGCCTGGTGTGCTGTGATTCATGGGGTCGCAAAGAGTCGGACATGACTGAGTGACTGAACTGAACTGAACTGAATCACCATCTGCAGTGATTTTGGAGCCCAAGGAAGTAGACAGACTTTACTGCTGACAAAGGTCTGTATAGCCAAAGCTATGGTTTTTCCAGGAGTAATGTAGGGAGGTGAAAGTTGGAGCTGAGCACTGAAAAATTAATGCTTTTGAAATGTGGTGTTGTAGAACTCTTGAGAGTCCCTTGGCAAACAAGGAGATCAAATCAGTCAATCATAAAGGAGATAAACCCTGAATATTCACTGGAAGTAATGATGCTGAAGCTAAGGCTCCAGTGCTTTGGCCACCTAATGTGAGGAGCTGACTCATTAGAAAAGACCTTGATGCTGAGAAAGACTGAAGGCAAGAGGAGAAGTAGATGAGAGAAGACAAGATGCTTGAGTGGCATCACCAACTCAATGAACATGAATTTGAGCAAACTCCAGGATATAGTGAAAGACAAGGAAACCTGGCACCCATAGGGTCACAAAGAGGAGGACACAACTGAGCAACTGAACAACAGCAACTTGCCATGAAGTGATGGGACTGGCTGCCATGATCTTAGCTTTTGAATGTTGGGTTTAAAGGCAGTTTTTCACTCTCCTCTTTCACCTTCACCAAGAGGCTCTTCAGTTCCTCTTCAGCTTCTACCATTAGCGTGGTATCATTTGCATATCTGAGGTTGTGGATATTTCTCCCAGGAATCTTGATTCTAGGTTGTGGGTCTTCCAGATTGGCAGTTTGTATGATATGCTCTTCATAGAAGTTAAATATGCTGGGTTACCATACTCCTTTCCCAATTTTGAGGAAGTCCATTGTTTCATGTCCAGTTCTGTTACTTCTTGACCTGCATACAGATTTCTGAGGAGGCACATAAGGTGGTCTGGTATTCCCATCTCTTGAAGAATTTTCCAGGTTGTTGTGATCCACACAATCAAAGGCTTTAGTGTAGTCAATGAAGCAGAAGTAGATGTTTTTCTGGAATCTCTTGCTTTTTGTCTGATCCAACAGATATTGACAATATAATCTCTGGTTCTTCTGCCTTTTCTAAATCCAGCTTGAATATCTGGAATGCTTGGTTCACAAACTGTTGAAGCCTAGCTTGAAGGATATTGAGCATTACCTTGCTAGCATGCAGATAGGAGTGCCTTGTATGGTAGTTTGAACATTCTTTGGCATTACCCTTCTTTGAGATTGGGATGAAAACTGAGCTTTTCCAATCCTGTGGCCCCTGTTGAGTTTTCCAAATGTGCTTGTATATTGAGTGCAGCACTTAAACAGCAACATCTTTCAGAATTTGAAATAGCTTGGCTGGAATTTCATCACCTCCACTACTTTGCTGTGATGCTTCCTAAGGCCCACTTGACTTCACACTCTAGGATATCTGGCTCTAGTTTTGTGACCACACCATCATGGTTATCCAAGTCATTAACACTTTTTATTCAGTTCTGTATATTCTTGCCACCTCTTTTTAATGTTTTCTACTTCAGTTAGTTCCTTACTGTTTCTGTCTTTTTTGTACTCATATTTGTATGAAATATTTTTTTTGTATCTCTAATTTTCTTGAAGAGATCTCTAGTCTTTCCCATTCTATTGTTTTCCTCTATTTCTCTTGTTGCTCATTGAAGAAACCTTTCTTATCTCTGCTTGCTATTCTTTGGAACTCTACCTTCAGTTTGAGTAGATATATCTTTCTTTTCCTCCTTTGCCTTTCACTTCTCCTCTTTTCTCAGCTGTTTGTAAGGCTCCCTTAGACAACCATTTTGCCTTCTTGCATTTCTTTTTTTCAGATGGTTTCGGTGACTGCCTTCTGTACAATGCTACAAACTTTCATCCATAGTTCTTCAGACACTCTATCAGATCTAATCCCTGAATCTATTTATCACTTCCACTGTAAAATAGTAAAGGATTTGATTTAGCTTATACCTAAATGGCCTAGTCAGAGAAGGCAATGGCAACCCACTCCAGTACTTTTGCCTGTAAAATCCCATGGATGGAGGAGCCTGTAGGCTGCAATCCATGAGGTCGCTAAGAGTCAGACATGACTGAGCATCTTCACTTTCACTTTTCACTATCATGCATTAGAGAAGGAAATGGCAACCCACTCCAGTGTTCTTGCCTGGAGAATCCCAGGGACAGGGGAGCCTGCTGGGCTGCCGTCTATAGAGTTGCACAGAGTTGGACACGATTGAAGCAACTTAGCAGCAGCAGCAGCAGCAGCAAATGGCCTAGTGGGTTTTCCTACTTTCTTCCATTTTAGCCTGAATTTTGCAATAAGGAGCTGATGATCTGAGCCACAGTCAGATCTAGGTCTTGTTTTTGCAGACTGTATAGAGTTTCTCCATCTTTGACTGCAAAGAACATAATCAATCTGATTTCAGTATTGATCATCTGGTGATTTCCACGTCCACATGATGACCAAGCAGTGATTTCCAAGTGATTTCATCACTCGTGTTCTTTGCTATGCCCAGTGCATTCTCTTGGCAAAGTTCTGTTAGTCTCTGCCCTACTTCATTTTGTACTAACTTTCTTCCATTTTAGCCTGAATTTTGCAATAAGGAGCTGATGATCTGAGCCACAGTCAGATCTAGGTCTTGTTTTTGCAGACTGTATAGAGTTTCTCCATCTTTGACTGCAAAGAACATAATCAATCTGATTTCAGTATTGATCATCTGGTGATTTCCACGTCCACATGATGACCAAGCAGTGATTTCCAAGTGATTTCATCACTCGTGTTCTTTGCTATGCCCAGTGCATTCTCTTGGCAAAGTTCTGTTAGTCTCTGCCCTACTTCATTTTGTACTCCAAGGCCAAATTTTCCTGTTGCTCCAGGTATCTCTTGACTCCCTATTTTTGCATTCCATCCCCTTGAGGAAAAGGATATTGTGTGTGTGTGTGTGTGTGTGTGTGTGTGTGTGTGTGTTAGTTCTAGAAGGTCTTGTAGGTCTTCACAGAGCCATTCAACTTCAGCTTCTTTGGCATTAGTGGTTGGGACATAGACTTGGATTACTGTGGTGTTGAATGGTTTGCCTTGGAAATGAACTGAGATCATTCTGTCATTTTTGAGACTGCACCCAAGTACTGCATTTCAGACTCTTTTATTGACTATGGTGGCTACATCATTTCTTGTGAGGGATTCTTGTAAGAGACTCAAGAATCAGTAGTAGATATAATGGTCATCTGAATTAAATTCTCCCATTCCCAACTATTTTAGTTCACATATTTATTTTTTTTCAAGAAAGGTGGGGGTCGGGATTGGGAGTTCATGTACACTCGTGGCTGAGTCATGTCAATATATAGCAAAACGAATACAGTATTGTAAAGTAAAACAAACTAAAAAATAAAAATTAATTAAAAAAACATTAAATAAATAAATAAATGTCAGTGATCATGTCATAGTGCTGCCTCTTTTCATTGACGGAGAAGCTCATTACAGAAGATTTAAAGTGATTTCTTTATCCCTATAGCTAATTAATGACAAGACCAAGACTAGAACCCTGGTTTCTGTCTCCCAACTGAAAATATTTTACTCCATACTTCCTAATCATCTTTTCAAAAAATGTTTGCACTTAGTAGAAATTATAAAACTTACAGAATGTGAGGAGTAGTGGTTAAATGAAAGGATTTTAATTTCTTTATTAATAAAAAGTCTAGTTTTCAATTGGCTCTCTATACATGTTGAATGTGTGATTTGGAGCTACTTGTTTATCTGTTTCTGTATTTTTCATCTCTAGAAAAATTACATTAAAGCTTTACAGGCTCATTTTAAGAATAAAACCATGTTTTGCGTTTAGACCATTTACCTCAGTACCTGGCAAACAAGTGCTCAGTGAACGTAAGCCATTAGTACAGCCCAAGCACTGGAAACTTTTTTCTATAAAAGGATAAACTGTAGATATTTTAAGTTTTTTGAGGTGTTGTAGGGTGAAAACAGACATAGCATTATGTAAAAAATGAGCTGTGTTTCAATAAAATCTTGTGTTTAAAAACAAGGAACGGGTTAGGTTTGGTCCATGGACTACAGTTTGTTGATGTCTTGTGTGATCCACAGGTGGGGCTAGTGGTAAAGACTCACCTACAAATGCAGGAGACATAGAAACACAGGCTCATTCCTGGGTGGGGAAGATCCCCAGGAGAAGAGCATGGCAACCCACTCCAGTATTCTTGCCTAGAGAATCCCCATGGACAGAGGAGCCTGGCAGGCTACAGTCCATAGGACTGCAAAGAGTCAGACACGGCAAGCAACTTCACACACACACCACACACACACACACACGTGATCCACAACTGTCAAGTCAGGCTGCTGAGAATTACAATTCTTCCTTGTTTTTTCACGCCCCACCCCCTTGCCATGGAAACCCATGTGGAAAAAGACGTATACCTTGACAGTGAGAGAGTAAATTCCTAAGCAGGTTGATAAGAAGTCTGGGGGTCCCTGAGGAGATAGGGTTCTGGAATTCTCAAGGAGGAGAAAAGGACAAAGTTTTTTTCTTTCTTTCTTTCCATTCCTTAGTCTTAGTCACATAAAATGTTGTTTTCTTTAAACCCTGAACTGTGATTATGCAAAAAATGACTCAGTTTAAATTCTGTACTAGAGATTATATAACAACAATGTATCCTGCTTGAGGATAGTTTCTCCTTTCTGAAAACCTTCTGACTAATCCTGATATTTTAGAATGTATATTATGGTAGGATCTTTCTATTGTTTAGTTCTAATCCTGTTATCCTAAAATGTAAATTATGGGAGTGGGTCTGGTAAAATTTTTACAACCTTGAGACATTCTTTTGATTTATTATAATAACTAATTTAAAAAGTATATAATTTCTTTGCTAAAGGCTAGTGATTTAGACACTCTCCATTCCCCTTCTGATATCTATGTCAGAAACTTTCTCTGTCCCTTTCTATATTTTAATAAAACTCTGCTACACAAAAGCTCTTGAGTGATCAAGCCTGGTCCCTGGTCCCAAAACTAAATCTTCTTCGGAGATCATGAATCCAACACCGTTCATTGTAAGCTATCAACAGGATGCACATAAAAGGTCTGAAATCACTTACATCATTACTCTCAAGGATGCGTTTAATGTGTTTTATGGTTGCTTATTCAACCTGTCAAGATAAATAAACAATGAACAGAAGTTCATATATCTAACCAAATAAAGACGCAAACATGGACCTCATTGAAAACTCCATGCATGTTGCTTGCTGGTCACAGACTTAACAGATAAATGTAATAAGTGACACATGTTCTGAGGACTGGGTTGTTCTGTTTCTGTTGACAAAAGAAGTTCAAACATGTGAACCTCTAATGTATGTTATGATATGAAAGAGGACTTGAAAGAGAGTCAATGATTTCACCTTGCAAATCTATGCCACTTGCATCTTCATAGCAAATCACTTAGATAAAGTACATAAGGAATTCTAAAGAAAATTTACTAACCTGTCTACAACTCATTCATTTTCCTATTGGAAAAGACACCTCTGGATTCTGGTCTTTTATTTATGTCTTTAATTCATATGGGGTTTATTTTTGTACATGCTGTTAGGAAATGTTCTAATTTCATCCTTTTATTTCCGTTCTTTTAAATATATCTGTCCAGTTTTCTGAGCACTATTTATTGAAAAGAAGCCACCCTTTACTCTAATGTAAGCAAGTCTTAGTCTTTATGATAGGAGATTAGATTGTACTAGGATTTATCAGTTGGTAAGTCGTGTTTGACTCTTTGTGACCTCATGGACTGTAGCATGCCAGGATTTCCTGTCCTTCACTATCTCCATGCTCAGACTTGTGTCCATTGAGTCAGTGATGCCATCCAACCATTCATTCTCTGTCGTCCGCTTCTCTTCCTGCTTTCAATCTTTCCTAGCATCAGGGTCTTTGCCAGTGAGTCTGCTCTTCACATCAGATGGCCAAAGTTTTGGAGTTTCAGCTTCAGCATCAGTTCTGCCAATGAATATTAAGGGTTTATTTCCTTTAGGATTGACTGGTTTGATCTTGCTATCCAAAGAACTCTCATAAGTCTTCTCCAGCACCATAATTTGAAAGCATCAATTCTTCAGTGTTTAGCCATCTCTATTGCCCAATTCTCATATATCTATAGATGACTACTGGAAAAACTACAGCTTTGACCATATGGATCTTTGTCAGCAAAGTGATATCTCTGCTTTTTAATATGCTATCTAGGTTTGTCATAGATATTCTTTCAAGGAGCAAATGCCTTTTGATTTCATGGCTGCAGTCACCATCTGCGGTAATTTTGGAGCCCAAGAGTGGAGAAGGCAATGGCAACCCACTCCAGTATTCTGCCTGGAAAATCCCATGGGCAGAAGATCCTGGTAGGCTGCAGTCCCCTGGTAGGTTGCTAAGAGTCGGATACGACTGAGTGTCTTCACTTTCACTTTTCACTTTCATGTATTGGAGGAGGAAATGGCAACCCACTCCAGTGTTCTTGCCTGGAGAATCTCAGGAACAGGGGAGACTTGTGGGCTGCCATCTATGAGATTGCACAGGGTCAGGCACGACTGAAGCGACTTAGTAGCAGTAGCAGTAGTAGGAGCAAGAAAATAAAACCTGCCATTGTTTCTACTTTCTGCCCATCTACATGGCATGAAGTAGATGCCATTATCTTAATTTTTGGAATGTTGAGTTTTAAACCAGCTTTCACTCTCCTCCTTCACCTTCATCAAGAGGCTCTTCAGTTCTACTTTGCTTTCTTCCATTAGGGTGGTATCATCTGCATATCTGAGGATGTTGATATTTCTCCCAGCATTATTGGTTCCAGCTTATGATTCATCCAGCCTGGCATTTTGCATGATGTACTCTTCATATCAGTTAAATAAGCAGGTGAAATATGCACACCCTTTGCATACTTCTTTCCCAATCTGGAACCAATCCATTGTTCCATGTCTGGTTCTAACTGCTGTTCTTGACCTGTATACAGGTTTCTCAGGAGACTGGTAAGGTGGTCTGGTATTTCTATCTCTTTAAGAATTTTCCACAATTTATGGTGGTTCACACAGTCAAAAGTTTTTAACATAATCAATGAAGCAGAAGTAGACATTTTCTGGAATTCCCTTACTTTCTCCATGATCCAAAGGATATTGGCAATTTGAACTCTGGTTCCTCTGCCTTTTCTAAATCCAGAGTGTATATCTGGAAGTCCTTGATTCACATACTGTTGTAAACCAGCTTGAAGGAGTTTGAGCATTAACTTCTAGCATGTGAAGTGAGCACAACTGTTTGGTAGTTTGAACATTTTTTGGCATTGCTT
Source organism: Aepyceros melampus (assembly GCA_006408695.1). NCBI lineage: Eukaryota > Metazoa > Chordata > Mammalia > Artiodactyla > Bovidae > Aepyceros > Aepyceros melampus. Next base: position 106,136 of record SJXQ01003187.1, read on the forward strand.
TTCCTTGGGTTGGAATGAAACTGAAAATTTCCAGTACTATGGCAGTTGTTGAGCTTCCCAAAGCTAGGATACTGAGTGCAGCACTTTAACAGCATCATTTTAAGAATTTTAAATAGCTCAGCTGGAATGCCACAACTCCACTAGCTTTCTTCATAGTAACACTTCCTAAGGCCCACTTGATTAACATGTCAGAATGTCTGGCTCTAGATAAGGGACCACACCATTGTGGATATCTGGGACATTAAGACCTTTCTGGTATGGTTTATTTTGTGTATTCTTGCCACCTCTTCTTAACATCTTCTGCTTCTGTTAGGTCCTGATGTTTCTGTCCTTTATTGTGCCCATCTTTGGATGAAATATTCCCCTAATTAGTATCTCTAGTTTTCTTGAGATCTCTAGTCTTTCCCATTCTATTGTTTTCTTCCATATGTTTGCATTTTTCACTTAACAAGTCTTTTTTCTTTCCAAGCTATTCTCTGGAACTCTGTATTCAGTTGGGCATATTTTTCTCTTTCTTCTTTGCCTTCTGCTTCTCTTCTTATCTCAGGTATTTTTAAGGCCTCCTCAGACAACCATTTTGCCATCTTGCATGTCTTCTTCTTTGGGATGACTTTGGTCACCACTTCCTCTGCTGCTGCTGCTGCTGCTAAGTCACTTCAGCCCTGTCCAACTCTGTGTGACCCCATAGACAGTAGTCCACCAGGCTCCCCCATCCCTGGGATTCTCCAGGCAAGAACACTGGAGAGGGTTGCCATTTCCTCCTCCAATGCATGAAAGTGAAAAGTGAAAGTGAAGACACTCAGTCGTGCCCGACTCTTAGCAACCGCATGGACTGCAGCCCACCAGGCTCCTCCATCCATGGGATTTTCCAGCAAGAGTACTGGAGTGGAGTGCCACTGCCTTTTCCATCACCACTTTCTCTACAGTGTTACAAATCTCCGTCCATAGTTCTTCAGGCACTCTGTCTACCAGATCTAATCCCTTGAATCTATCTATTAGATAGATTCTAATGTATTATACCTGAATGGTCTAATGGTTGTTGCTACTTTCTTTCTTAAGCCTGAATTTTACAACAAGGGCTCATGATCTGAGCCACAGTCAGCTTTAGATCTTGCTTTTGCTAACTGTATAGAGCATCTCCATCCTCAGCTGCAAAGAATATAATAATTCTGTATGATGATTGGGTTAAGTCAATTGGTGAGGAGTGCTTCCCTAGCCATGGGCATTGGTTCTAAAATGTATAAATTTCCAGCCAGAGGCATTAAGTTAAGTTTTCCTGAAATGCCTGGGAAGGAAAGAGGTGTCCTTTTCCCTGAAAAAAAAAAATATGCAAATGGGATAGCTGCCATCTTCTTCTTTTCAGATAATGTGAATGGTGGGGACAGTGCTGGACACCCTAGGGACAGGCAATAGGGCATGATGATATAGAGACTTTGTGCTGCTGCTGAGTCGCTTCAGTCGTGTCCGACGCTGTGTGACCCCATAGACGGCAGCCCATCAGGCTCCGCCGTCCCTGGGATTCTCCAGGCTAGAACACTGAAGTAGGTTGCCATTTCCTTCTCCAATGCATAAAAACAAAAAGTAAAAGTGAAGTGGCTCAGTCGTATCCAACTCTTAGCGACCCCATGGACTGCAGCCTACCAGGCTCCTCTGCCCATGGGATTTTCCAGGCAAGAGTACTGGAGTGGGTATAGAGACTTTGTAGACAATATTAAAACCTACAAAGTGAATGCCTTTTATTATCATAATTCACTGTAAATCTGAAAATCCTCAATGATAAAATATCCTCTCCATTGAGGGTAGACCACTCCAGAGAGGGCCCCACCATTACCTTTTTAGTACCCACTGCCTTCACACAAAGCAAGAAACTTTCAGACAAAGGCTGACAATAAAATAAATCTGATCTAGGTGATATCACAGAGTTCTGGATTTGGTCATGCCAAAGACAAGCTTCTGAAAATTCTGTTGGAAGAGAACCAAGATTTCTTTTCTTCAAACACCTGAAACTTAAAGTTTTTGTTTCTTAGTATAAAATTTTTGTTTCTTATTATAAATCAAAATTTTCAGGTATCAAATTCAACAGTACTTTTATACTTTAATACTATTATCCAGTTATAAGGCTTCCCAGGGAGCTCAGCATTAAAGAATCCACCTGCCATGCAGTAAATGTGGGTTTGATCCCTGTGGTTGAGAAGATCCTCTGGAGAAGGAAATGGCAACGTGCCCCATATTCCTGCTTTGGAAATCCCATGGACAAAGGAACCTGGATATAGTCCATGGGGTGGCAAACAATTAGACACAACTGAGTCACTGAGCGCACACACACATACATACGTAACAGTTACTGGAAACATAAAATTTCAGTGCTAAAACTCACTGTGATGCCTTTCATTAGAAATGTTAGAATTAGCTATGTCCAGAAGACTTTATTTCATATATTGTGTTTTTTTAGTCTTAAAAAAGTAAATAAATAAAATAGCTATTTTAATCCTCTTTATCTCACTATACAACAAAATAATGTTATACACACCAGTACAGTATGAATATGACCAACCTAGGCAGCTTATTAAAAAGCAGAGACATTACTTTGCCAACAAAGTTCCAACCAGTCGAGGCTATGGTTTTTCCAGTAGTCATGCATGAATGTGAGAGTTGGACTATAAAGAAAGCTGAGCGCCAAATAATTGACACTTTTGAACTGTGGTGTTGGAGAGCCTGTTGGACTGTAAGGAGATCCAACCAGTCCATCCTAAAGGAGATCAGTTCTGGGTGTTCACTGGAAGGACTGATGTTGAAGCTGAAACTCCAATACTATGGCCACCTGGTGCCAAGAGAAGAAAATAATGTTATACACACCAGTACAGTATGAATATGACCAACCTAGGCAGCTTATTAAAAAGCAGAGACATTACTTTGCCAACAAAGTTCCAACCAGTCGAGGCTATGGTTTTTCCAGTAGTCATGCATGAATGTGAGAGTTGGACTATAAAGAAAGCTGAGCGCCAAATAATTGACACTTTTGAACTGTGGTGTTGGAGAGCCTGTTGGACTGTAAGGAGATCCAACCAGTCCATCCTAAAGGAGATCAGTTCTGGGTGTTCACTGGAAGGACTGATGTTGAAGCTGAAACTCCAATACTATGGCCACCTGGTGCCAAGAGAAGACCCTGATGCTGGGAAAGATTGAAGGCAGGAGAAGTAGGGGATGACAGAGGATGAGATGGTTGGATGGCATCACCGACTCAATTCCATGAGTTTGGGTAAACTCCAGGAGTTGGTGATGGAGGAAGATGGTCTGGCATGCAGCAGTCCATGGGGTCCCGAAGAGTTGGATATGACTGAGCAACTGAACCAAAGCATATAAATATATACACATGCATATGTATACACACACATACACACATTTGGTTGGTCCCGACTTTTTATCAGGCTCCTCTATAAAAATTTTAAAACAATACATACTTGCATTTAGGCTTAATCACTACAAATATCCTTTAAACAGAACTATATGTTCTTGTTTTATTTACACAGCAAATATAAACGTGTTCCATTTTGATTTTCAGCTTAAATTTATGTAGATATTGGGAGAAAATCTTTAATAATTCCCCTCAACCTCTAAAGTATACTTTTAATATCCTACCCTGAATAGAGAAGGAAGAGTAAAAGACGGTCCATTCCTCCTAACCCCTATTATAGCATCAGTCTTCTGATAGTTATCTTCATCCTGAGGAAGCTTGGTTTTAAGTGTCCCTTTGAATCCTGGCTGATGCATGACTATTAGCAACATGCCCTTTGCCCATATTTGACTTTCTCAGAAATATATACAACGACAATTAATAACCATTCAAAGTGCAGTGAAATTAGCTTTCTGATTATGTGATTTAATTGCTACAGCAGTAAGACCAGGTCACTTGCACTGCACCTTTATAGGACAATCTGATCTAATGTACGGAAGGACATAGGATAAGAGGGAATGTGATGACCTAAACTAGAAAGAGATAATCTGCATTTTAACAAAGCCTGAAATGAAAAAAGTGATTATACATATATCCTAATAGTTTTACTACTGATTAGTAGATATTCTTCTGATTTTACAATACAGATGGTAAGTTAGAAAACATTTTTATTCAAAGCTTTATTAATGGCAAGGTATATATAGTATCCTGATTTGCCAAGAACTATTCTAGGCACCTACTTATAATAACTAAGTAAATTACTGTAAGGAAGATACTGTTATTATCACCGTTCCCTTTATTTTTTTTTGAATTAATTTTTATTTTTTAATTTGTTTTGCTTTACATTACTGTATTCGTTTTGCTATATATTGACATGAATCAGCCACGAGTGAACATGAACTCCCAATCCCGACCCCCCCTCCCACACTATCTCTCTGGATTATCCCCGTTCATCAGTCCCAAGTATCCTGCATCCTGTATCGAACCTAGACCAGCGATTCATTTCACTTATGATATCATACATGTTACACTGCCTCTCTCCCATATGATCTCATCC
>SJXQ01003187.1:115885-141316 GCA_006408695.1 Aepyceros melampus
TTTTTTTATGTAAAGCACCTGATTTTGATAAAGGTCAGGACTGGTTACCCCCACGTGACTCTGTATTCATCCCTATGTGTAAAAAAGGTATATAAGCAAACCTGAAAATAAAATGGGATCAGTTTCTGGAAAGGCTGATTTCCCTCGTGTCGTTCTTTCTTTCCTCTTCTGGCTGAATTTCCATCTGGGGAGTGGGTCCTCACCAAGCCTACTAATTATGCCTGGGCTTCTAAGATTGGACCGGGGAGGCCTCAGTGCCTCCTCTCCTTCGGGAGAACGGAAAGACGCCTGTGGCCTACGTAGGTGGTGATTGGTATTTCACATAAATCAAGTTATTCAGCCTTCTTTTCTCCATCTAAATTTTCCTACTATACTATTATTTCCTAATCTAATCTTATATTTCTAAAAGTGTTTTTCTCGCCGACTCCCTCTCCACCTTCGAATCACCCTGGATCCACCAGGGCTGGACCCCGGCACTTATGTACACACTTCAATCCATTTAATCATGGAAATTATAAAAGAAATGTTTCAAAAAGAAAAAGAAGTACTTAAATTTACCAAAAGCTGGTAAATCAATTAAAGATAAAGGTCCAATCAGATGTTGCTCATCCCGGTTAATTTCCGTAGACTGACAAGTGGTTATTTATCACAGCTCAGTGAATGTCAGTGGTAAATATCTCCACTTTCCCTAATATCTTAAAAACATTCTCCTCCTCATCTTTACGTAGTACAGGGCATCTATGAGATCAAAAGACAGTTAATCAACCAAGTAACCAATTAAAACCAATCGCAGTTGTTTGAGCTGCTTATAAAACCTTCTCTGGTAAATGCATTGCTGTTGACACTTTCAGCCTGATGAGAGATGATTCCTTACTTTTGGCCTGGCAGCTTCAAGAATCTACTCCCATATACTTTCTCCATATGGGGGCCAATATAAGTTATTAAGGTTTTGTAGGTGCTCTAGTTTTAAGCTTTCTTTTCTGAAGTCAGATTTCAGACCTCAAACTTTCCATTTCATACTGCGATATAGCTCTTATTATGTCTGGAGACAATGAGCAAGTGACATGAGGACCATTGACTTCCCAACCAAAGGTCAAGAAGCAAGGTTGAAGAGTCTCATCAGGCAGAGATGGACAGGCTGCGTCTTCTGCTAAGCACCACTTAGCTTGGTTTTAGGGTTCAGATTCTCTGAGTCATGTGATCACATTCTCAATTATATGCAGATTTTATTTGTTATAGTCCAATTTTGTTTTCTTTTTTCTGGTTACTATCTGAAGCTTTACTTAAGAAGCCTGGTGAGACTGTGATTTCAAACTAGCATATAAAGAATAGAACTGTGATTTTAGGCTATGCCAGCCAAAAACATGCTGGGAGTCCTTTAATACAGGAAATATTATTGGAGACACTGGCTCTTCAATTGCTGTAATTATTCTTTGTAGTATAAACCAAGACATATATCTCTTTCTTATCCTGCTGTGGTTACATCCCTTAAGCTTATATGTTTTCATTTTGATTTAGTTTTGAGTATTTTCTATATTCTAAAGTGTCTTTTTTACCTTTTATTATCCTTTTATTTTTAAATTTTCTATATACTTAATATTAGACTGTCTCTAGTGAATAGCATACAATATTTTTTAAATGCAAAATTGATTACTCTTAGGCTTTTTTATATATTTTAATATATATATATATGCTGCTCATTTACAGTTAATGGAATTAATGATACAATTAGTTTTGAATATGATCTTATGTTGTGAGTCCTACCTGTACTCTATCAATTTTTCTTTCTAACTAGATTATATTTATCATTTTCCTTTTCATTCTTCTGTGGCCTATGAAAAGCATGTTTTACTTATCAAAGACAAAATGATCTTTCCTCTCTCTTGCATAGTACCTGAAACTGAGAACACTTTTAGCAATCGTTTCTTCTTTTCCCGGTTAATAATTATTTATTGTATGTTTAAAACTTCTTTAATCTAATGAAGTATTATTCTATACCATTAATATTCCTTCAAAATTACCTACATATTTATCACCTTTTTTTGACTGCCTTTTTTTCTTGCACCTTAGACCTTCTCTCTGCTCATCAGAAGTTGTACTCCTTCAAAGACATTTTACATGTTTCTGCAAAATAATACTACCCAGCAATCAATCCAGGAGTATTTTACATTAATTTCATAGACTTTTTCTGTATGACAAATTCCTAGCCATGGATTCTCGTAGATTTTATTTAAGACCCAGACATCATCTTAACAGCCCTGATTTCCCTTGTGTAGATAGCCTAGTATGCCAAACTCCCTGATTACTGAAGATCGCAGTCCATCATGGGGCAGCTCAAGACAGTACCTTTAGTAGATCTTGTTTTTGAGTTTTTTTTTTTTTTTCCTGTGGTCATGTATGGATGTGAGAGTTGGACTGTGAAGAAGGCTGAGCGCCGAAGAATTGATGCTTTTGAACTGTGGTGTTGGAGAAGACTCTTGAGAGTCCCTTGGACTGCAAGGAGATCCAACCAGTCCATTCTGAAGGAGATCAACCCTGGGATTTCTTTGGAAGGAATGATGCTAAAACTGAAGCTCCAGTACTTTGGCCACCTTATGCGAAGAGTTGACTCATTGGAAAAGACCCTGATGCTGGGAGGGATTGGGGGCAGGAGGAGAAAGGGACGACCGAGGATGAGATGGCTGGATGGCATCACAGACTCAATGGATGTGAGTCTGAGTGAGCTCCAGGAGTTGGTGATGGACAGGGAGGCCTGGCGTGCTGCGATTCATGGGGTCACAAAGAGTCGGACACGACTGAGCGACTGAACTGAACTGAATTGAACTGATCATGTTTAACTTTTTCTGGGGTCCAAGTTATTTTTTTATTTAAGTTGTCCAAAATGATAGACATAAATTGATGCTTTTAAAAATTATAATAGTTTTATGAGGAGGAAGTTGCAGTCTTCATTATTTAAATTACTGCTATTTTTTCTTAAATATCCTCTCCATGACATACTCAGTAACAGAATATACAGGAAGAGACAATGCAGATCCTCATAATTTTCATAATTGGAAAGAGGTTTTGAAAGAATCACAACATTTCTCAGGGCCCTGTGCTGTTTTATACTACATTCATAGAGCATTCTATGCACTGTAAATATTTTGTAACTTTGATTTGCTTTTCTACAGCCTATGTAGAATTACTTTATCAAGAAAGCAATGAAATGAGTATCTGATTTGATAGTTCCTAACCTCTAATTTTATGATGATTTGTCATTATAACTTTTCTGAAAGTGGAGTGTCATTAGCTTTAAAATGAAAGTCATTTAATAAACGAGGTTAACATACCATTTTTTTATTCCTCTACCAAGACAGAAACATCCTTTTTGGCAATGTAAGACAGTGGTGAGCTGGAAATAGTGAAGCCTTGAAGGTATGCTTAGAGCTTCATGACCTTTCAGTCACTCATTTCACTTCCTGAACATTGGTTGGGCACTCCATACAAAAGAAGGCCAATGTTAGTTCCTAAATTACTATGCTATTTTACATGGTGATGTTACTTTATATTGATAGTAGTGATACATCGTTTGCACAGTCACTCTTCGCTAGTTGTTATTCTATATCATTCACTCATCTTCTCTCCAAGAATATAAATGTATCAGAAGTGCCGCATGCCACTAGAGACATTGTTATACCCTTGGCATTGACCGTAACCTTGCTTACTACTTTGACTTAAAGTTTGAGCCTTGTAGATCGTGTGCTTACATGCTAAGTCACTTCCGTTGTGGTCGACTCTTTGAGACTCTAGCCCATCAGACTCCTCTCTCCATGGGATTCTCCAGGCCCAAATACCAGATTGGGTTGTCATGCCATTCTCCAGGGGGTGGAGGGATGACCCAGGGATGGAACCCATGTCTCTTACATCTCCTCCACTGGCAGGCCGCCTGGGAATGGCCTTGTAGATCATGTGATGATGCTTTAATCCTATTTTCCCTTAGACTGCCCCCTAATGCAATACTAAGATTCATACATAACTTTCAATCTTATACCTTTAAAACTCTATTTAGTTATTTAGAGTAAATTAAAACACCAATATTAATGTCTTACCATCTTAGTGTCAAACAAAATTTAATACAGTAAGTGACTTAAAAATATTACCCCACCCTCACCCCCCAAAATTCCCAGGCTTCCCTGGTGGCTCAGACAGTAAAGAATCTGCCTGCAATGCAGGAGACCCAGGTTTGATCCCTAGGTCAGAAAGATTCCATGAAAAAGGAAATGGCAACCCACTCCAGTCTTCTTGCCTGGAAAAATCCCATGGACAGAGGAGCCTGGCGGGCTACAGTCCATGAGCTTACAAAGAGCTGGACATGACTGAGTGACTAACACACACACACACACACACACAATTATTCCAGACTTTCCATGAAGTCCTGGGAATAAAAAAACTAATTTCTATCACTTTCATTTCTTCTGAAATCATTCCTACCCTATATTCATTGTTTTCAGTGGAAGATATATGTCTGCCCTCCTGAACTGAATGAGTGTAAAGTTGAAAGAATAGAGACGCAGTGTTGATGAATGAACACCTGCTGATTATAGGTGAACAGCACAGTGGAGGGGATTCTCACATGAATTACCTGAAATCTCTACCACTAGGGAGCTTTAAATCTAGAGAAGGGAGATAAACACACAGAGACAGCTGTATAGCAGAGCAGTATTGAGATTAGTCATGGAAGGAGAAATTGGTTTAGATAAAGGAGTCCTTTTGTGTGGTCTGAGAGTTGAACAAATGTATTAAAAACAGATGACAATGGATTCAATGCAGACTTGTTGAGTGTAGGCAGAATATGGTTTCTGTTTTCAAGAGTATATGACATGGTTGTATCTAAATATTTCTAATTTTTTCTTAATTGAAGTAATACTTAAAATGTATACAGATATTCACAATTCTTTAGGAGCATAGAATGGTATCAGAAAAAGCTTTAGGCTTTTGAGCTAAAGGGACTGATGGGGCATCTGTGAAGTCCTAGGACTGGGAAACACTTGGCACACACAGTTAGGGTGGTATTTATATCAGATGCTTCAAATACACTTTAACCTACACCTCTGAGATTTTGTAATAGGCAAATAAAATAATCCACATGGTACTGCATGTGTATGATAAGTCACGTCAGTCGTGTCCAACTCTTTGTGACTCTATGGATGGTAGCCCACTAGGCTCCTCTGTCCATGGGATTCTCCAGGCAAGAATACTGAAGTGGGTTGCCAGTTCCTCCTCTGGAGATCTTCCTGACCCAGGGATCAAACCTGCATTTCTTATATCTCTTGCCTTGGCAGGGGGATTCTTCACAATTAGCACCACCTGGGAAGTCCATGATAGTGCATAGCATAGGATAAAAGGGCTTTCATCATGGTTCAGATGGTAAAGAATTTGCTTTAAAAAAATCTGGGAGAAATACAGTTATGCTGTGAGTAAGCAGTATCATTCAACTTGCAGATCAATAAAACCACGGGTATCTTGGTACTTTATCTGGAGTTGTCATTGAGGGAGAGGGTAAAGCAAGGCTCAGATTTCTCTACAAAACAGCAAAGTATAGTAGTATGATAGTTCATTAAAACTTAATTAGTATCCCTCCTATAATTCAGACATATATGTGATCAATGGAGGAATAAATGAATGCCCTGGTGCAGAGTGATAACACTGACGAATTGGAAATTTCCCTTTTCTGAGGGCAATCAGCTTAGCTGTCTTGTACATAAAACTTATTGTGTAAACAGATATTCTAGAGGTGTGTGTCTGCAAATTCGGTGTGGTTCCTGTACATGTGTGTCCTGTGATATTAGTTGTCATAATTGAGGGCTATCTTCTGAATCATGAAGATAATCTTAGTAACTTAAAACCACTTCTGCTTCAAAAGTAGAAGAGATCAAGTGGTACAGAGGAAAATATTTTTTCTAGCATGGGAAGGGAATTAATCAACTTGCTATTCATATAAACTCCTATGATAGTTCAGAAGGAAGAGCAATTTGAACATACTGAGAAAGTTTAATTGAAGCTAGACATAGTAAAACTTTTGGTGATGACTCTTCTAAAATGGCAATCAGCATTTAATTCATAACTTTCAGGTAATACCTTTATTTTTATTATCTGAGGTCTTCACAGTTAAGAAATTGTAATAAAGAGGTCAAGAAGTGACATGCATACTAAAAAATTATAGTTACTAGCACAGCACCACATATACCTAGGATCTAAATAAATATTACTAGAGAGAAACTTGATAGATTGTCATTGCTTAATATTGTCATTTATTAAAAGAGAATGTGGGAGTATGAACAAAAGTAAGTTCATAACAGATTTGAATCAATTTTGTTGTTGTTCAAGTTCAACTGAAAGATTTTGAATAATATAGTAATCAGAAGCTGAATGCAGACTTGATTATTCAAACAATTTAGGGCTTTGTCAGTTATCTTCAAGAACACTCTGATGTGATCATGAAATGCAATTCAACTTACAATGTTAAATATAATAGAATATGTTTACAGGTATAAAAAATATGATAGGGTCTCAATTGGGGTGCTGTTTACATGAATGTGTTTGCTTTTGACAATTAATCAGACTATGCTATATGTTCCTTATTGCCAAATTAAGACTTAAATTGAATAAAGTAGGGAAAAGCACTAGACCATTCAGGTATGACCTAAATCAAATCCCTTATGATTATACAGTGGAAGTGAGAAATAGATTCAAGGGATTAGATGTGATAGACAGAGTGCCTGAAGAAAAATAGAGAGTGGTTCATTGTAGAGGATTAAGTGATTAAGACCATCCCCAAGAAAAAGGAATGCAAAAAGGCAAAAGGGCTGTCTGAAGAGGCCTTACAAATAGCTGAAAAAAGAAAAGAAGCTACAGACAAAGGAGAAAGGAAAGAAATATCCATTTGAATGCAGAGTTCCAAAAAATAACAAGGAAAGATAAGACAGCCTTCCTCAGGGAACAATGCAGAGAAATAGAGGAGAGTTCCAGAAAACATCTCTTTCTGCTTGATTGACTCTGCCAGAGCCTGTGACTGTGGGGATCACAACAAACTGTGGAAAATTCTGAGAGAGATGGGAATACCAGACCACCTGACCTGCCTCTTGAGAAATCTGTATGCAGGTCAGGAGGCAACAGTTAGAACTGGACATGGAACAACAGACTGGTTCCAAATAGGAAAAGGAGTACATCAAGGCTGTATATTGTCACCCTGCTTATTCAACGTATATGCAGAGTACATCATGAGAAACACTGGGCTGGAAGAAGCACAAGGTGAAATCAAGATTGCCAAGAAAATATGAATAACCTCAGATATGGAGATGACACCACCCTTATGGCAGAAAGGGAAGAAGAACTACAAAGTCTCTTGATGAAAGTGAAAGAGGAGAGTGAAAAAGTTGGCTTCAAGCTCAACATTCAGAAAATGAAGATCATGGCATCTGGCCCCATCACTTCATGGGAAACAGATGGGGAAACAATAGAAACAGTGTAAGACTATTTTGGGGGGCTCAAAAATCACTGCAGATGGTGACTGCAGCCATGAAATTAAAAGACGCTTACTCCTTGGAAGAAAAGTTATGACCAACCTAGATAGTATATTCAAAAGCAGAGATATTACTTTGCCGACTAAGGCCTGTCTAGTCAAGGCTATGGTTTTTCCTATAGTCATGTATGGATGTGAGAGTTGGACTGTGAAAAAAGCTGAACGCCAAAGAATTGATGCTTTTGAACTATGGTGTTAGAGAAGACTCTTGAGAGTCCCTTGGACTGCAAGGAGATCCAACCCTATTCTGAAGGAGATCAGCCCTGGGTATTTTTTCGAAGGACTGATGCTAAAGCTGAAACTCCAATCCTTTGGCCACCTCATGAGAAGAGTTGACTCATTGGAAAAGACTCTGATGCTGGGAGGGATTGGGGGCAGGAGGAGAAGGGGACAACCGGGGATGAAATGGCTGGATGGCATCACGGACTCAATGGACATGAGTTTGGGTGAACTCCAGGAGTAGGTAATGGACAGAGAGGCCTGGCTTGCTGCGATTCATGGGGTTGCAAAGAGTCTAACATGACTGAGCGAAGGACCTTATTGACTGACTGAGAGATCTCTTTAAGAAAATCATAGATACCAACAGAAAATTTCATGCAAAGATGAGCACAATAAAGGATAGAAATGATACCGACCTAACAGAAGCAGAAGATATTAAGAAGAGGTGGAAAGAATACACAGAAGAACTATGCAAAAGAGATCTTCATGACCCAGATAACCACTATGATGGGATCACTCACCTAGAGCCAGACATTCTTAGGAATGCATCACTATGAACAAAGCTAGTGGAGGTGATGGGATTCCAGTTCAGCTATTTCAAATCCCGAAAGATGATGCTGTGAAGGTGCTGCACTCAATGTGCCAGCAAGTTTGGAAAACTCAGCAGTGGCCACAGGACTGGAAGAGGTCAGTTTTCATTCCAATCCCAAGGAAAGGCAATGCCAAAGAATGCTCAATCTACCACACAATTGCACATATCTCAGACACAAGCAAAGTAATCCTCAAAATTCTTCAAGCCAGGCTTCAGCAGTACGTGAACTGTGAATTTCCAGATGTTCAAGCTGGATTTAGAAATGGCAGAGAAACCAGAGATAAAATTGCCCACATCCACTGGATCATTGAAAAAGCAAGAGTTCCAGAAAAACATCTACTTTTCTTTATTGACTACACCAAAGGCTTTAACTCTGTGGATCACAATAGACTGTAGAATTACGTGAACTGTGAATTTCCAGATGTTCAAGCTGGATTTAGAAATGGCAGAGAAACCAGAGATAAAATTGCCCACATCCACTGGATCATTGAAAAAGCAAGAGTTCCAGAAAAACATCTACTTTTCTTTATTGACTACACCAAAGGCTTTAACTCTGTGGATCACAATAGACTGTAGAAAATCCTTAAAGAGATGGGAATACCAGACCACCTGAACCTGTCTCCTGAGAAATTTGATTGCAGGTCACAAGCAACAGTTAGAACTCGACACTGAACAACAGACTGGTTCCAAATCGGGAAAGGAGTATGTCAAGGCAGTATATTGTCATGTTGTTTATTAAACTTCTGTGCATAGTACATTATGCCAAATGCCAGACTTGATGAAAAACAAGCTGGTGTATGGCTGATTCATGTCAATGTATGGCAAAAACCACTACAATATTGTAAAGCAATTAGCCTTCAATTAAAATGAATTAATTAATTTAAAAAAACAAATGGAATAAAGATTGCCAGGAGAAATGTCAATAACCTCAGACAGACAGATGACACTACCCTTATATCAGAAAGCAAAGTGGAACTAAAGAGCCGCTCGATGAAAGTGAAAGGGGACAGTGAAAAATTTGGCTTGAAGCAATGCTCAGAAAACTAAAATCGTGGCATCCCATCACATCACTTCATGGCAAATAGATAGTGAAACAATGGACACAGTGATAAACTTTATTTTGGAGGGCTCCAAAATCACTGTAGATGGTGACTGCAGCCATGAAATTAAAAGTCACTTGCTCCTTAGAAGAAAAGCTATGACCAACCTAGACAGCACGTTAAAAAGCAGAGACATTACTTTACCAACAAAAGTCCATTTTGTCAAAGGTATGGTTTTTCCAGTAGTCATGTATGGATGTGAAAGTTGGACTATAAAGAAAGATAAGTGCCAAAGAATTGATCCTTTTGAACTGTGATGTTGGAGAAGACTCTTGAGAGTCCCTTCAACTACAAGGAAATCCAACCAGTCCATCCTAAACAAGATCAGTCCTGAATATTCACTGGAAGGACTGATGCTGAAGCTGAAACTCCAGTAATCTGGCCACCTGATGTGAAGAACTGACTCATTGGAAAAGACCCTGATGCTGGGAAAGAGTGAAGGCAGGAGGAGAAGGGCATGACAGAGAATGAGATGGTTGGATGTCATCACCAACACAATGGACATGAGTTTGAGTAAACTCCAGGAGTTGGTGATAGACAGGGAGGCCTGATGTGCTGCACTCCATGGGGTCACAGAGTAGGACACAACTGAGCAACTGAACTGAAATCATGAATGCTCATGATTTCTGAACGTTTTGGTATGTATGCTATCCTCCAAAAAATATTTTGCTAAAACTGTTATGGTGCTCTTTTTTGTCCATGATTCTAATATATGATCCAGATAATGTTGAATAAAATTGACTTCATAGGCATAATATGAAGGTTGAGAAAAAGTGTATTGAACCAGAAAATAAGCTTATGGAAATATAGATGTAAGGATCCCAGGTACGTTGGAAAAATTCTGATTAGACAACTTGGAAGCTTTGTACTGAAATTCATCAGGACTGTTTTTTTCATGGTAAGTCAGTAAAACGTGTTATCTTCCATCTGGAGTGGTTTGTTGAAGTGATACTATAGGGGTAAAACTATTATTTCATTCTCTATTTTAACAACAATGAAAATAATATTCTCTGCTTCAGAATAAAGAATGACTCTGTTACATCTAGGTTGAATTTTGGAATCACAATAGTTTTATCGCAAGTGGAAAGAACTTACAGAGCTTAGACTCATCCACACCAACTCTCAAGTATTACTTAAAATTATTAACATTTTCATTTGCAATGAGAAGAACTATTCTTATTCTCAACCTCCTGCTTTCAGTGTATTGATAATCTGTCTCTGTTATGGCATGACAGTTATAATTCTGATTATATGAAGAGGGTAGATCAGAAATGAAGAACACTTGGGAAAAAACGTTAGTAATTGAGAGTCAAAGAAAATAAAGACTATTGCAAAAGAAAAGGCATCAAGAATATGTGAAGTGAGCATCGTACATATCACCTTCAGCATGTCTTCTTCTTATTCTAAATTTCCCCATTATTTATTAACATGCTTTATAGTGCCTGAATGTTGCTCAGTCAAAATTTGTTGAATTATTACATTTGAGATTCTGTGCTAAAAGGTAAGGTAATAAAAAAATCACATTTAATATTTGTGTAAGCATAGCTCCTGTCCACTAAAAATGGTATGGAAAAAGAAGAACATGAAAGAAATTGTAGAAGCAATAAAGATGGTATCTGAATTAGGTCAGCGTCTTAGTTTCTTACCAGACAGTCTAGGTCTCTTTCCTATGGGCAAGTTAGAGACAGGAAAATTGTTGCAAATATCTGGAATTTAACGGATACCCGTTCATTCAACCCAATTTCTTACATCCTAAGTGTGCTATACGCAGGTCAGGAAGCAACATATAGAGTTGGACATGGAACAACAGACTGGTTCCAAATAGGAAAAGGAGTACGTCAAGGCTGTATATTGTCACCCTGCTTATTTAACTTCTATGCAGAGTACATCATGAGAAACGCTGGGCTGGAAGAAGCACAAGCTGGAATTAAGATTGCCGGGAGAAATATCAATCACCTCAGATATGCAGATCACACCACCCTTATGGCAGAAAGTGAAGAGGAACTAAAAAGCCTCTTGATGAAAGTGAAAGAGGAGAATGAAAAAGTTGGCTTAAAGCTCAACATTCAGAAAATGAAGAGCATGGCATCTGGTCCCATCACTTCTTGGGAAATAGATGGGGAAACAGTAGAAACAGTGTAAGACTATTTTGGGGGGCTCAAAAATCACTGCAGATGGTGACTGCAGCCATGAAATTAAAAGATGCTTACTCCTTGGAAGGAAAGTTATGAGCAACCTAGATAGCATATTCA
The DNA here is from genome assembly GCA_006408695.1 of Aepyceros melampus. Lineage (NCBI taxonomy): Eukaryota > Metazoa > Chordata > Mammalia > Artiodactyla > Bovidae > Aepyceros > Aepyceros melampus. The sequence continues at coordinate 127,610 of SJXQ01003187.1, forward strand.
AAAGCCAAGACATTACTTTGCCAGCAAAAGTCCGTCTAGTCAAGGCTATGGTTTTTCCTATAGTCATGTATGGATGTGAGAGTTGGACTTTGAAGAAAGCTGAGTGCTGAAGAATTGATGCTTTTGAACTGCGGTGTTAGAGAAGACTCTTGAGAGTCTCTTGGACTGCAAGGAGATCCAATCGGTCCATTCTGAAGGAGATCATTCCTGGATGTTCTTTGGAAAGAATGATGCTAAAGCTGAAACTCAAGTACTTTTCACTTCATGCGAAGAGTTGCCTCATTGGAAAAGACTCTGATGCTGGAAGGGATTGGGGGCAGGAGGAGAAGGGGACGACAGAGGATGAGATGGCTGGATGGCATTACCGACTCGATGGAAGTGAGTCTGAGTGAATTCCACGAGATGGTGATGGACAGGGAGGCCTGGTGTCCTGCTATTCATGGGGTCGCAAAGAGTCGGACATAACTGAGCGACTGAACTTAACTGAAGTGTGCTATTCCATGAGAGAGAAAGATGTATAAAACACATCCTCTGCTTACACTCTAATGAAATGTAAATGCAATAAAGCATATAGTAAAACATAATAAATATTATGATAGGGAAACTCAAAAAGTGATATGGGTAATGTTGAGTAAACTTCGTCCTCAGTCTGTTACCAGTCTGGTGAGTCTTCCTAAAGTTAATGTCTTTGAAAAATAAAACTGCCAGAGAAATCAGAGAAGTTGGACTGTCAAGAAACAGAACTATGTGAGAAAAGATATAAATATGGATTACAAATCCATATTACATTTTCAAACTACTGCATATAGCTGACAAAATGGATATGAGTTTGAGCAAACTCCGGGAGATGATGGACAGGGAAGTCTGATGTGCTTCAGTCCAGGGGGTCGCAAAAGAGTTGGACATGACTGAGGGACTAAACAAGACAGTGTAGCCTGGGTTAACAATTAAAAATATGTGTGCAAAACAGAAGTAGTCAATCTTAAGGTTGGACTGAGATAAAGGAACTGAAAACCTACAGGATGACTGTACACCAAGGGACATCATTGGCTTTATCCTGAAGAAGGTGAAAAACTAGGGAGACATTTAAAGCTGGAGGTGATATGATTTGATTTCTATTTGAAAAATCAAACAAACAAAAAACACTCATGTGGCAAGCAAAGGGTGATGTTGGGCATGGCCTGGGGAGGATTTTAGAAAGAATACAAATCGCAAGGGAAAGAAACAGTTTCTCCTGAAATAATACCCTTAATGGTTCCCTCTCTAATACGGCTTCTCTTATGTGGCATCTGGTACCTTCACTTCATGAAAAATAAATGGGGAAAAATGGAAACAGTGACAGACTATTTTCTGGGGCTCCAAAATCACCACGGATGGAGCCTACAGCCATGATATTAAAAGATATATGCTCCTCAGAAGAAAAGCTATGATGAACCTAGGCAGTGTACAAGGACATCACTTTACCAACAAAGGTCCATATAGTCAAAGCTATGGTTTTTCCAGTAGTCATATAGTAGACTTGTGTCCAGTAGACATTTTCCAGTAGACTGATTTCTCCAGTAGAGATGTGAGAATTAGACCATAAAGAAGGCTGAGCAATGAAGAAATGATGCTTTTGAATTGTGGTGCTAGAGAAGACTCTCAAGAGTCCCTTAAACAGCAAGAATATCCAACCAGTCAATTCTAAAGGGATTCAACCTTGAATATTCATTGGAAGGACTGATGCTGAGCTGAAGCTTCAATACTTTGGCCACCTGATGCAAAGAGCTGACTCGTTTGAAAAGACCCTGATGCTGGGAAAGACTGAAGGCAGAAGAAGGGGACAAGAGAGGATAAGATGTTTGGATGACATCACCAACTCAACGGACATGAGTTTGAGCAAACTCTGGGAGATAGTGAAGGACAGGGAAGACTGGGGTGCTTCAGTCCATGGGGTCGCAAAGAGACAGACACAACTGAACGACTTAACAACAACTCTAATTATGGGATGGGTCTCTGGCTTTCTCTAGCATCTCTCTCTTCAAAGTAGAAGTGCTTCAGGTAGACACCAAGATTCTGTTTGCAGAATCTTTTTAATCATTTGTAACTTTTATCTAAGGTTGACCCTTTGCTTCAGACATGATGGATGTTCTCATTGCTTGCATTGGATTGAGAGGGCAGACAGCAATTCATGCTGAGTATTCAGGTCAGGTATACTATTTGGCTTCCCTCTGCGAAAGGTGCTTTTGTTCGAGATGAATACAAACTCTGTGCTCACACTAATTGTGCCCTACTATTTATGACCCTTTGGACTGTAGCCCGCAGGCTCCTCTGTCCATGGAATTTTCCAGACAAGAATAATGGAGTGGGTTGCCATTTCCTTCCCCAGGGCTCTTCCTCACCAGGGGATCAAACATGCTTCTCCTTTGTCTCCTGCATTGCAGGCAGATTCTTTACCCTCTGAGCCATGGGGGAAACCCTCTCAACTAGGTACTCTTAAAAATATTATCTATTTATTTAGGCAGATGATATTAAATAATAAATGATGTTAGATAAGTAATATTATCTCTTTAGATGCTGCTGCTAAGTCACATCAGTAGTTTTCGACTCTGTGCGACCCCATAGACAGCAGCCCAACAGGCTCCTCTGTCCCTGGGATTCTCCAGGCAAGAACACTGGAGTGGGTTGCCATTTCCTTCTCCAATGCATGAAACTTAAAAATGAAAGTGAAGTCAGTCAGTTTTGTCCCACTCTTAGAGACTCCATGGACTGAGCCTATCAGGCTCCTCCATCCATGGGATTCTCCAGGCAAGAGTATTGGAGTGGAGTGCCTTTAGATGACATCTCTCTAAATACATAGACACAGGAGAGTTGTTGGAAATATCTGAAATTTCATATATGCTTAGAAATCAAGTGGTTGATACTTATAGAAACATGACTACTATATGTTACACTTTTGTTTCAACAATTAAACATAAAAAGAATAAAGTAGGAATTGTATACAGGGCCACCACACCCAGTTAGTTTTCAGGGATTACAATGTTTTCCTTAGGACACTCGTTATATAGCCTAAGCTCAGATGTCTTCAGTGGTGGCACGTGGCAGAGTGATATTCTGTGTGATAAAGGATACTCAGAGTGATAAAGGACAAACTGAAGACACTAAAGAGCAGATTAAATATTTCGGGTAGATTAAGGTGCCCAATTAGAAGATATAGCAAGTCAGATTCAGTGTGTTGAATAGAAAGAAGATGGTGTCCAGGCAGGTCAAGACACAAGGAGAAAACAGAAATATAAATCCAAGTATGTGCCAGCACCCAGGTCCATATTATAAGCTTTCTCTGCGATCTTCCACACTCCAGCTTTATACCAATACCCACCCCCCCAATTGTCCTCACTCTATTCAGCTCGGGAGACCTCTGAATTTCAACTGAACAAAGGTTTTGTTTTTCATACACATTGGACTGTCTGAACTTTTGAAGATATCCATATGAATATTTCATTAGGGAGTTGGATCTTCAGGCCAGGTGGTCAGGAGGGACCTATCAATTAAAGTTAGACATGAGATGCTTCTAGGAATTGAGGTAGTTAAAAACATGGAAGTAAATGTGTTCTCACAGGTCTGGAGATTGTAGGGCAGGAAGATTTTTAAAAAATGCCTATTCATTCTTTCCCTATGACTATGCTAGACTTCAACCTGTGTACAATTCAAACTAATAAATCGACGTTCATTAGAAAAGTGATTGTTAATAAAGCTGAAAAAAAGTTATGAAGCCAGAATAATAATAAAAAAAAGTTATCACACCTCTGTTTCAGTGTTCAAATCACAGGTGGGGAAAGTCAGTGACTACTAACACCTCTACTCATTCCAAAATGTAGATTTTTCTTAGGCTGGTTTGCTAGTTTAGAGCTGGTAAAATTCAGGAAGAAAGGGCAAATGCCAAAACTTGTGAAGCTGAGTAGTCCCATTACACTTTAATTTAGGCAACATTCCAAGCATAATAGACATCACATTAGCAAAATTCTTTTCTTGATTTCCCAGAATACATTTGCAACTCCTAATGGGCTGGATTATTCGGATTAGCAGGGATCAAACTACAAACTTTACAAAGCTTTTGTAAAGTAGGCCCAACCTGGAAGCTTAATAATTCATAATGAAAAATGTTTTGAATTTACACTTGCAAATGGCTATTGTGCGTAATGAGGCATGCATTACAATATAATTTTATACCATTGTTCATACAAGAATGGATTACAACTGATTATAGTGGTATTGAAAATTCAGTTCTTCTCAGTAAGACACAGTTCAGTGCCTCCATGGTGTGGGAAGAGGTCCACGAGAATGGGGCCAGGTGGACAAGACAGCAGAACCATACTCATGATGCTGACGGCTGATAAACGAAAGCAGATGACACAGTGACATGTCTCCTGAACAATTCCCAAGCACTGCAGTTTCAGGGGCCAACTATTTCAGTTTTTTTTTTTTTTTTTTAATTTAATCAAGATGCAGGGGTGGGGATCACAAATCTCTTAGCCAGAAACATTCAATCATGCTGGTTATATCAAGCACATAGGACTTTATATTGATCTTTGGGAGGAGTTCCTCTGCCATGAAGAAAGGTGAAAAGACATCAATGTGCCTGCCATCTCTGTTCGTTTCCAAGGCAAACCATTCAGTATCCCAGTAATCCAAGTCTATGCCCCAACCAGTAACTCTGAAGAAGCTGAAGCTGAAAAGTTCTATGAAGACCTCCAAGAACTTTTAGAACTAACACCGCCTCAAAATGTCCTTTTTATTATAGGGTACTGGAAGGCAAAGTAGGATGTCAAGAAACACCTGGAATAACAGGCAAATTTGACTTGGAGTACAGAATGAAGCAGAGCAAAGGCTAATAGAATCTTGTCAAGAGAAGCACTGGTCATAGCAAAACCTGTCTTCAAACAACACAAGAGAAGACTCTACACATGGACATCACCAGATGGTCAACACTGAAATCAGACTGATGATATTCTTTGCAGCCAAGGATGGAAAAGCTCTATACAGTCAGCAAAAACAAGACCAGGAGCTAACTGTGGCTCAGATCATGAGATTCTTATTGCCAAATTCAGACTTAAATTGAAGAAAGTAGGGAAAACCACTAGACCATGCAGGTATGACCTACATTAAATTTTTTATGATTATACAGTGGAAGTGAGAAATAGATTTAAGGGACTAGATCTAATAGGTAGAGTGCCTGATGAACTACAGAATGAGGTTTGTGACATTGTACAGGAGACAGGGATCAAGACCATCCCCATGACAAAGAAATGCAAAAAAGCAAAATGGCTCTCTGGGGAGGCCTTACAAATAGCTGTGAAAAGAAGAGAGGTGAAAAGCAAAGGAGAAAAGGAAAGATATAAGCATCTGAATGCAGAGTTCCAAAGAATAGCAAGGAGAGATAAGAAAGCCTTCCTCAGTGATCAATGCAAAGAAATAGAGGAAAGCAACAGAATGAGAAAGACTAGAGATCTCTTCAAGAAAATTAGAAATACCAAGGAAACATTTCATGCAAAGATGGGCTTGATAAAGGACAGAAATGGTCTGGACCTAACAGAAGCAGAAGATAGTAAGAAGAGGTGGAAAGAATACACAGAAGAACTGTACAAAAAAGACCTTCACAACTCAGATAATCACGATGGTGTTACCATACACCTAGAGCCAGACATCCTGGAATGTGAAGTCAAGTGGACCTTAGAAAGCATTGCTATGAACAAAGCTAATGGAGGTGATGGAACTCCAGTGGAGCTATTTCAAATCCTGAAAGATGATGCTGTGAAAGTGCTGCACTCAATATGCCAGCAAATTTGGAAAACTCGGCAGTGGCCACAGGACTGGAAAATGTCAGTTTTCATTTCAATCCAAAGAAAGACAATGCCAAAGAATGCTCCAACTACCACACAATTGCACTCGTCTCACATGCTAGTAAAGTAATGCTCAAAATTCTCCAAGCCAAGCTTCAGCAATATGTGAACTGTGAACTCCCTGATGTTCAAGCTGGTTTTAGAAAAGGCAGAGGAATCAGAGATCAAATTGCCAACATCCCCTGGGTCATGGAAAAAGCAAGAGAGTTCCAGAAAAACATCTATTTCTACTTTATTGACTATGCCAAAGCCTTTGACTGTGTATGGATCACAATAAACTGTGGAAAATTCTGAAAGAGATGGGAATACCAGACCACCTGACCTGCCTCTTGAGAAACCTATATGCAGGTCAAGACACAACAGTTAGAACTGGACATGGAACAACAGACTGGTTCCAAATAGGTAAAGGAGTACATCAAGGCTGTATATTGCCACCCTGCTTATTTAACTTATATGCAAAGTATATCATGAGAAATGTTGAGCTGGAAGAAGCACAAGCTGGAATCAAGATTGCAAGGAAAAATATCAATCACCTCAGGTATGCAGATGACACCCCCCTTATGGCAGAAAGTGAAGAGGAACTAAAAAGCCTCTTGATGAAAGTGAAAGAGGAGTGAAAAAGTTGGCTTAAAGCTCAACATTCAGAAAAAGAAGATCATGGCATCTAGTCCCATCACTTCATGGGAAATAGATGGGGAAACAGTGTCAGACTTTATTTTGGGGGGCTCTAAAATCACTGCAGGTGATGATTGCAGCCATGAAATTAAAAGACGCTTACTCCTTGGAAGGAAAGTTATGACCAATCTAGATAGCGTATTCAAAAGCAGAGACATTACTTTGCCAACAAATGCCGGTCTGGTCAATGCTATGGTTTTTCCAGTAGTCATGTATGGATGTGAGAGTTAGACTATAAAGAAGTCTGAGTGTTGAAGAGTTGATGGCTTTGAAGTGTGGTGTTGGAGAAGACTCTTGAGAGTCCCTTGGACTGCAAGGAGATCCAACCAGTCCATCCTAAAGGAAATCAGTCCTGAATGTTCATTGGAAGGACTGATGCTGAAGCTGAAACTCCAATCTTTTGGCCACTTGATAAGAAGAGCTAACTCATTGTAAAAGACCCTGATGTTTGGAAAGATTGAAGGTAGGAGGAGAAGGGGACAACAGAGGATAAGATGGCTGGATGACATCACCAACTCAATAGACATGAGTTTGGGTAAACACCAGGAGTTGGTGATGGACAGGGAGGCCTGATGTGCTGCAGTCCATGGCGTCACAAAGAGTCGGACATGACTGAGTGCCTGAACTGACCTGAATTGAACTGATAGGGGAAAACCAAGGCTAGTAATAGGTATATAAAATCCTAAATATTTTTTTCTTAATGATTATATCATTCCTATCTTTGTGTATCATGAGACTCCAAAAATCTTAACTTAGTTTGAGGTGTGTTCTGGTTACTTTTAGCCATAAAATTCCTAAATAATAAAAAAAGTGAAAGTGAAGTGAAAATTTAGTTGCTCTGTCATGTCCAACTGTGTGTGACTCCATGGACGGTAGCCCACCAGGTTCCTCTCTCCATGGAATTCTCCAAGCAAGAGTACTGGAGTGGTCTGTCATTTCCTTCTCCAGGGGATCTTCCTGACCCAGGAATCAAACCCAGGTCTCATGAATTGGCAGGCAGATTCTTTACTGTCCGAGCCACCAGGGAAGCTCCAATATGAGGAGTGGGTGGGGATAAACAGAGACTTTCCAGTTAGAACTCATCAGGTTGTAAAAATATCCTCCTCACATGAGTTTATATAAAAAAGTGTCTAATTAGAAAATTAATGAGCAGCTCATGGAAATCCAAGAACAGAAATCCTAATACAGGTAGGTTATGTGACAACCGAAAGGAAACTAAAATGTCACCAGGCAGCCCTCTCTAGGAGGATAATTTGTTGTCATGTCCAACTGTGTGTGACTCCATGGACGGTAGCCCACCAGGTTCCTCTCTCCATGGAATTCTCCAAGCAAGAGTACTGGAGTGGTTTGTCATTTCCTTCTCCAGGGGATCTTCCTGACCCAGGAATCAAACCCAGGTCTCATGAATTGGCAGGCAGATTCTTTACTGTCCGAGCCACCAGGGAAGCTCCAATATGAGGAGTGGGTGGGGATAAACAGAGACTTTCCAGTTAGAACTCATCAGGTTGTAAAAATATCCTCCTCACATGAGTTTATATAAAAAAGTGTCTAATTAGAAAATTAATGAGCAGCTCATGGAAATCCAAGAACAGAAATCCTAATACAGGTAGGTTATGTGACAACCGAAAGGAAACTAAAATGTCACCAGGCAGCCCTCTCTAGGAGGATAATTTGTCATGGCACCTGTGTGATTGAATTCCCTTTCCTTTCTCTGTCAGTTGTCTTTTGCTTACTATTTATGGCCCCTGCTCTACTGAACTGTTGGATTGCCTGTGGTCTCCCCCTAAGGCACCAAGTCACTTGCTTGTACCTGATACCAGGGATAACAGGGACACAACAACAGCAACAGCTTACACACACAGCACTTGCCACTCTCCTGGCATCCTTTATGGTGGAGACACAGAGAGACACGACCGAGGCTCCACGGATCATGCAAATCCACCGGAAACCAGTTATGAGAAAGAACAGGGGAGTCCATTCTGCAATCCGTTTTGATGAAGATTGTAGGGAGAAATTGCCCCTGGTTCTATTCAGCATTTTCTGTTCCAATGGCAGTTCCAGGGACAGTGTCAGCTGAGGATAGAATAGAGGGGACAGGCGGTGGTATCTGTGCCTCACGATGTAAACAGCAGACAGGTCTTCATGAGCAAATTCTATCACATGAGTCAAAGTTCCTCTAACCCAGAGTTGTCAGTCTTGGTTTACAAAGTCACTCCCAGAGTGCGTGTGTTGCCTGGCCTTGGTAATAATCCCCTTAGATTACCTAGACATGGTTGCTTTCTGCTTGGACGTGCAGGGCTGATCATTACAAGTGCCCTTAGGCCAAGAGTTGGCAAACTTTACTGTGAGTGGTCAGATAGTAAATATTTTATGCTTTGCAGGTCATGTGCAGGCAGATTCTTTGTTATTGTTGCTGTCGGTGACTGTTTGGCTGGGCTGAGTGCGTGTTTTGTTTTCTACAACCTTATGCTCATGGGTTAGGCACTGAAAATAGTTTGCAGCCTACAATCTCTGCTCTAAGCGTGATGTGCTGCTGCTCCTTACCTCAGTGTCTTACTTATTCAGTTTCAGATTGCAGAGAAATTGACTTTGTGTGATCAATGGAGCAAGCTGTTCCTTCACAAGCAGAGGAAGGACTCTGAGGCCAAGAGTTATTACTTGTTTAAGTGCATCATCCCAGGAAAACCTGGGCTTTTGCCAGCCTGACTACCTCTAATGGCCCAAACTGAGTTTATCCTGGACATCACGTGATGTCTTTGGTCCCCAAGCATACGACTCTGCTTTTGGAACCACAGTGGAATAACCAGTGATATAAAGTTTGAACATACTTATCCTATCTTTTAAACTAATTAAATAATCCTCAAAGGCTACATTTATAATTTAGTATATGTCCACTAGGTTGGCCAAAATATTTGTTTGGATGTAAGATGCCTCAGAAAAACTGAAATGAACTTTCTGGCCAAAATATTTTATGTAAACAGATATGAAAGCAAGCCTAATAAAGGAAGTTATAAAATGGAATAGAATTGAAAATAAATAAAAAACAACAACAACAAAAAAAAACAACTGTACTAGCTAGGAGAGGTCATCAGTGGCAACTAACTCTAAAACATTTTTTCCAAAGAATAAGTGTCTTTTAATTTATATCCAGTTCTAACTGTTGCTTCCTCACCTGCACACAGATTTCTCAAGAGGCAGGTCAGGTGGTCTGGTATTCCCATCTCTTCAAGAATTTTCCAGTTTGTTGTGATCCACACAGTCAAAGGCTTTGGCATAGTCAATAAGGCAGAAATAGATGTTTCTCTGGAACTATTCTTGCTTTTTCGATGATCCAATGGATGTTGGCAATTTGATCACTTACTCCTTAGAAGAAAAGTTATTACCAACTTAGCATATTAAAGAGCAGAGACATTCTTTTGCAAACTAAGGTCCATCTGGTCAAGGCTATGATTTTTCCAGTGGCCATGTATGGATATGAGAGTTGGACCATAAAGAAAGCTGTACACTGAAGAATTGATGCTTTTGAACTGTAGTGTTGGAGAAGACTTTTGAGAGTCCCTTGAACTGCAAGGAGGTCCAACCAGTCCATCCTAAAGGAGATCAGTCCTGAGTGTTCATTGGAAGGACTGATGCTGAAGCTGAAACTCCAATACTTTGGCCACTTGATGCAAAGAGCTGACTCACTGGCAAAGACCCTAATGCTGGGAAAGAGTGAAGGAAGGTGGAGAAGAGAACGAGGGGATGAGATGGTTGGATGGCATCACTGACTCAATGGACATGGACATTAGTTTGAGTAAGCTCCAGGAGTTGGTGATGGATAGGGAGGCCTGGTGTGCTACAGTCCATGGGGTCACAAAGAGTCGGAGATGACTGAACTGAACTGAACTCTAAAACATAGATGCATAAACAGGTAAGGAAGAAGCAAGTAGATAAATTAACAAAACTCCAGGAAGTTTTAAGATTGTTTAAGCCTTATTCTAGCTTATTGTTGCTAATCTTGCTTTCACCTCAACACCTAGCCCAAGGGGTCTCCATCTTCCTCAGTCACCAGTCAGGCTGATCTGGGCTTGGATGCTGGGGAGCATCACCAGTTGTCCTTCAGCAGGGCGTGGGCAGCATGGGCACAATTAGTCGTATCCATTGAAAGAAGGATATTATGGAGGATTTTAGCAAGAGATGATGTAATGCCCAGTACCAAATCAACCAAATCAAAGCAAGCCCATCCTGCTTACAGAGACTCAATTAAGCCAGCCAGACCATGGTGGCAAAGTGCAATTTGACATAGTAAATACTGTAATTAGTTAGCTCACTGACATTAAATTATATTTGATTTTGTGTTGCAAATTACAGTCATTCTTTTGTTTCTTAAATGAATAGAGAAGTATAGTTTATAGTTAGAAACAGCCAAGAAAGAAACATGGTTGATTATCCTCTATGAGAAACTGTAAGATGCCTCTCTGGTCTTTGATACTGAAAAATTCTACATTTAGCCATTTTTCCCCTCAGCAGTTGAACTCTCTAATGGGAACAGGCTTTTGCCATCCCTTGTCAGCATTCAAGCTAAACTAGAGAACAATTTTCTTTCAGGTGTTTAAAATTGGACACAGTAGAGGTCTTTAATTGCCAGGTCTATCATTCACATTTGATTATTACACGTTCCCTGTGAGGCTGGATTTAACTCAGTCTTAGTCATTTAACAGGAATGCTAGCATTTTACACATTTGCGGTTTAGATTTCCAATAATTTTACAATATTATGAGTGTGAAAACCTCCAATGATGCCTAGTTAGTTTTCAGAAGAATCTTCAGGGCTTGAGGAGTAATAAGAAAATCATAAAAAAAATATGAGGGGTAAAATGATTTTTTCTGTTTGATTTCAACACCTTTCATCTGAATCCTGTTGTATTTGAATGTTCTGGGAATTATTTCAATAAAAGAAGAAAGAAAAAGAGAAGAATTTAGCCCAGAAAGTTAACTCTAAGCATATCAAAATTATTGAAAAAGTGAAAAGAAGAAATATAAATATGCTAATATTTGAAGCAATTGTAATGAGGTAGTTAAAAAAAAAAAAATCTGTCTGCCCAGGTTCAAATCCTTGCTTTGCCGCTTATAGGTCTACAACCTGAGCCAAAGTACTAAAAACCATACAGATGAATGTATATGAGACCAGGTGTGGGGAGAGAATGTGTACTTCAGCAAGTGCCCATATAATTTCAAGTAAGTAAGTAAGTAAGTAAGTAAGTAAAAGTCACTCAGTCGTGTCCGACTCTTGCGACCCTATGAGCTGTAGTCTGACAGGCCCCTGTGTCCATCAGATTCTCCAGGCGAGAATACCAGAGTGGGTTGTCATTTCCCCTTCCAAAGCATGTTCCTGACCCAGGGATTGAACCTGTGTCTCTTGCGTCTCCTGCATTGGCAGGAGATTGTTTACCACTGAGCCACCTGGGAAGCCAGGTGATTGCTAAGTATTTACTATTAATAAGATCCATGCTTTGGATTGTTAGCAATGACTTCGGATTTTGGTTCCCTCTTACTACTTGTTCAGTCACTAAGTAGCGTCTGACTCTTAGTAACCCCATGAATTGCAGCATACCAGGCTTCCCTGTCCTTCACTATTACCCAGAGTGTGCTCAAACCCATGTCCATTGAGTCGGTGATGCCATCCAACCATTTTATCCTCTGTCGTCCCCTTCTCCTCCCACCCTCAATCTTTAGCAGCATCAGGGGCTTTTTTCAATGAGTCAGCTCCTTGCATCAGGTGGCCAAGGTATTGGAGCTTCAGCTTCAGCGTCAGTCCTTCCAATGAATATTCAGGACTGATTTCCTTTAGGGTGGACTGGTTGGATCTCCTTGCAGTCCAAGGGACTCTCAAGAGACTTCTCCAACAATACAATTCAAAAGCATCAATTCTTCAGTGCTCAGCCCTCTTTATGGTCCAACTCTCACATCCATACATGACTACTGGCCTTGACTAGACGGACCTTTGTCAGCAAAGTGATGTCTCTACTTGAGTGATTGATTGTCCTAGTCATCTTGGGTGGCCATAACAAGGCACCATATTTTAAGGTGGCTCAAATGGCAACACACTCCAGTGTTTTTGCCTGGAGAATCCCAGGGATGGCGGAGCCTGGTGGCTGGCGTCTATGGGGTCGCACAGAGTCAGATACGACTGAAGTGACTTAGCAGCAGCAGCAGCAGCAAAATACATAAATTTATTTTCTCACAGTTCTGGAGGCTGGAAGTCCCAGGTCCGGTGTCAATAGGGTTGTTTTCTCCAAAGGTCTCTCACTGGCTTGCAGATAGCTGCTTTCCTGACTGTGTCCTCAGATGACCTTTTCTCTGAGCATATCTGTCCCTGGGTTTCTCTTTCTTTCTCCCCTTTCTTGAAAGTACACCAGTGATATAGGGTTAGGCCCCACTCTTGTGATCAATTTCAGCCATAATTATCAACATAAAGGCTCTCGTTCTAAATACAGTGATGGGAGAAACTACAAATCTGACATATAGTTTGTGCGTGTATCATGGTGGGTGGAATAGGGATAGAAGGGAGGTCACGGGCATCATAGTGACCTGGGCCAAGTTTCTTTAAACCACAGATGCTTCATCTTGATGAGGGAAATAAAGCCATTGTGAGAATAAACATAAATAACTGGTCAGTTCCCAGAAAAGAGGCACAGGTGTGGGAGCATGACCTATTCACAAACAGCCCTTCAGTCTGGCCAAACATGGAGTTCAGAAGCCATCGCTAGGCAAATCTGACTAGGAGAAAGTTAAACTGACCTTGAGAACTACTGTTTTCCTTTGAATCAAACAACATAATGGAGATCTCTCAGAGTATAAGAGAAGAAATGGAGTAGAGAAAACTTCTAAAATACTAGCACAGTGACTACAAGAATTCCTCTGTGTTCACCAATCTTTAGAGTTGTAAAAGTGAGAGAAAATATTAATTGGGAATATATGTCAAGTAGAATTTGTGTGTTTTATCATTCAATAAAAAATCAAAACACTCCCATATTCTTCAAATAGAGCATGCTATGAGCACTTGTAAAAAAGAATATGTCAGTTTTAAGATACATTACAAATAGCTGTGAAAAGAAGAGAAACAAAAAGCAAAGGAGAAAAGGAAAGATATAAGCATCTGAATGCAGAGTTCC